>ML823380.1:0-37727 GCA_009831015.1 Picea engelmannii
ATCATTATATGATGTTCCCTACATCATACGACAAACCCAACATACTACTCCATTTTTTCATAACCCACGTTTTCAAGATATATCTCTCTAGTATTTTAATTATAACATAAAATTTATACCACACGTTTTGGGGATTATCACTTTGGCATTATTCTTATGCCATATCATAAGAAAATAATATATTTGTATACATGAGCTTAGTGGGATTTCCAATTACTCTTTGAACCCAGGCCTACTTGGAGTTATATAAAGTGTTGACAAGGCATGGCACAAAGGATTATAAAGGTCGTGGAAACTATATTATGGACTCTTCTATATATGAGATCGTCCAGATTGTCGTTCATATTGTATCCTTTAAGCGCAAACACATTTTATTATGATGAGTTGAATGCCAATATTTGGAACCTCTCAATGTCTATATAGGGAGACCGTCGATTATAATTACTCAGGTTCAACATTAATGAGGGACACATATGTAAGTTGTGAATAAGAATTGCAAGTTTCTGCATCAGCAAATTCAAGCAACCTTGAGATTTACCAAAAAATAAAAAGTCCAACAACATTAAATATCGATCAATCCATTGAAGGAATTGCTACTAAGAAGAGTCAAAGATGAAAAGGACAGCAGTTCTTTGTTGACATACATGGAATTGGAAGCCAATGTAAAGAAATCATTGTGACTGTTGAATCCATGAAAGAGTCCAAGCACGTTTTATCCATTACCAAAATGATTGGTCAATTATCTTGAATATTGTTGTACAAAGAGTTGAAAGTCTTGTTTTGGAGGTGCTCATGAAATGGATGCTTTCCAGTGCTATTGAAGCATCTTGTGGTACTTTTGACTATTCAGATTGTCGATCTAGCATAGTGAAGCAGACATGCCATTTTTTGAGCTTCTTGTTGAAAGAACTATAGGGAGATTTTGAAGTTTGTGCCGAAAGAATTATAATGTTTCAAACTTTTTGTTATAATGGTGCAATGTGATTGTAATCCAGAAAGGTCTGTGGGAATATTTCACTATTGCTGCAGAGCCTGCATGTTGGTCATAAATTCTTGTTATAATAGGACTGGTCTCCTCAATATAATTCGATCTGTTTGGTTAAGGGAAGGTGAATATTTGATCAACATTAATGTTATGGAAGAGAGTATCAATGTTCTGTATTGTAGATTTATTTGTTTTGATGTGCCTAACTCAGTTCACAACCATATTTAGTCTCGTTGGTTCCAATTGAGAAAGCAGTAAGTTTATTAGCCAATAAAAAATCCAGAAGTGAAGAAATTGAAATGGAAAGTAGTAGGTCAACTGTATGAATAGTGGGAGCATAAGAGGTCTCCCTATCAACGATGAATTGGTGGTCGAGTTGGGTCCTATATAAATTCACACTTTCATATTGAACTTCAAATAACTCTGTTATTCAGATATTGATTCGAAGAATTGTTTAGAGGCATATTATTTGAGCTATTATTATATAACATGTGGCACTAAAATTATTACCTTAGTTATTAATTTTAAAAGAGAAGACAGTTCAAGTCACTTGACAAGATTAAATGAGCATCCAACAACCATCCCAAAAGGGGGCAAAAAACTTTGAGTGAGGGAGTCTTGTGAAGCAGTGAAGGGATTAAGGGAGGATGAGCTTTGCTGGTTCTCATAAGGTTCTCACCACCATTACTCCATTTCATTATGGATAAGCTTTCTTCTTCTTTCGTTCTTGGTCATTCTAATGTAATTTTGTTCTAGAATGGCTAAAGGCTAAATACTTGACCCAAGTTTAAGCATAGACTTGTAAATTCCAAACAATTGAAAAATTGTATAGGGATCAATTTAAATAAAGATCAAAATCTTTTGAGCTTCAAAAATGTTTCTTTATTTATTTTTATTTTTATTTTTATTTTTAAATCTCATTTTTCTTAACACAACATTTATGTAAAATACGTATATAAATTTTATTCATATTCTTTTAATTAGCTAGTTTTAATATGTACAATCCTTTTTATTTTATTTTATTTTTACATTATTGATTTTTTTCTTTTATTACTTGTAACATTTTAACTTTTAAAACAAAATCTCACTTCCCTACGATATAACTCTAATTTAGTTTTGTAGTCATTATCTAATTTCTTGTTTAATATACTTTTCTTTTAACTGTCGCACTTTAACATTAGGTTTTCTTGTACATACTTTTACTTAATTGTTTAAGCTTCTTTAAGTTTTGTTTTAACATTGTTATTTCAATTTTATTAATTCATAAAAAAAACTAAATGTAAAATTATAAAGTTTAAAAATAAAAAAAATAAAAAAAATTTCAAATAATGAAAATTAAAAAACCCAAAAGCATGCAATAAAGGTTTCACTTAAGACATATTAATTCAACTATCTTTTCAAACTTTGTATTTTTATTTATTTTTAATTTGCATTCAAGCTTTGTAATTTTTTTTAATCTGCATTCCAGTCTTATAGAAGTACAAAGTGTTAAAACAATCATTTATACTTAGGCTCTTTTTCTTTAGATAGAGGTCTATGTGTTTTATCCCTAGGCTATAAAATATGGTAGCATTCTCGACTCTTCTTGGTTTAGCCAACCAAGAGGTTTAGATGTTGGTGTTGGGAACTCTCTAGTTCCTTAACATCAGCACACAGAGGGCCAAACAAGAAGGCCTAGGATTTGATGGTAGAAATGAAAACTCCATCGCCATGAAGAAAAACATTTTCATGAAGGAAAAGCGATGTCGGAGTTGGCTTTCTCATCAAGATAAGGAGACATAATAATGAGTGAAGGTGTTAGCTCAATACCACCTCATGTTTGTGGTATATTGAAGATTATAAACAATAAGAAGAGTTTGCAGACTCAACCCACACATGAACTTATAGACAACAACATGTTGCAGTAAAACATACATTACAATATAGTTACAACAACTCGACTAGATCAACCATGATCGAGTCTTCAATATCAGAAGCAAAATAGATGGAGTAAGAAATATGACTATCATTAAACAAGAAGTCTCAAATGAAAACACATAACCAGAGAACTAGAGGCTTCATTAGAAATTTACAATACGGGAGCTTAGCTCAACCACCAAACATAAAAAAATATCAAAACTGAGTATTTATACTCAGAACAATTTGCCATCACTAGGGGTGTGACCTGGCTATTGAAATCAAAGATTTGAGTCTGCATCTCTTCTACCAGTCTACACCTACATTCTTCCATCAGACGCAATCTCAGACCATTATGGGCTTTGCAGGAGAATTCGTTGACAGGGAAAATTAGGCTGACAGTCTGCCTCCATGACCATCTTTTCCACGCTTTCATTTATGGGGTGAAACTAGGTTTCAACCACCTTCCCCATTTCCATTAACTACTTCCATTGAGATCAGGATGAAAACTGACACCCATGAATGCTCCAGGAGACGTTCACGACTCCTTCAAGTCAATATCGGCGCCTTAAGACCACGTAGGTCTTCCCATGTGAAAATACGGGCGCCCTTGGCTTCTGGAGTGGCTCCTCTCCAGTGCTTCATGTGACCTTGGGTCATGACCTGAGGCTTCTTTTTATGAAATTTTGAGACTTCGCATTTCAAGAATCTTCACTCCACTTGATTCTAAATATCCTGATACTTGAACTTGCGAAATGACCCATCCAAATAGACGGTCGGACCTGCTTTGAATTTGATAGCCATGATCATCTCCCAAATAACCTTAGTCTCCAACCAGCCAATAGGCGCATGCCCTCCTTTATAGACCCGCTTTCCATATGACTGTGGGGAGTGACCATGGGCCCAATTCCCAGGCGCTTCGCGATTTCGCGTTTTGTGACTCCATGTCGTGCTCCATGCTCAAAACTTTGAGTCACGAAATCAAGATCTCTTGGATCAGGTGCCACACGTCCCCATTGGATCAGAGAACCGAGATGAATATCAACATTTCAGGACCTCAACATTTTGGGACTTGGTAAATCTGTGCACTCCTTACTTCGATTTCCCCGAAATGACTTTCTCCATGGTTCAGATCTGGTGCCAACATCTTGCTGGATCGGATGGCTCCTGGTAATTTTGGGTTTTAGGGATTTGGATATTTTACAAATAACTTCAACAATGCTCCGAACTCCCAATTCTTGCACTTACAGTTTTCCATTGATAAATCTCTATACTTCGAAATGGATTTCCTTCACCAAACTGAATTTCCTTGTTTGATTCGAGTTTGTATCAGACCGCTCTAAGTGTTGTGCTTGTTCTTATGGCTGTGGCCTCTATAAACAAATACTTAGATGACTGGATGAGGGCTTAGGAAGGAAAAATGATTAGTGATAGAGACACGGAGAGAGAAGTGGTCATCCTCAGAGAAAACAGAAAGGCTTAGAGCCGACACCTCTCAGGTAGGCAAAAGAAGAAAACTATAAGCTGAAAGGAAAAAACATTATGATTGGGTCTACAAAAGGAGGAGAGGCAGGGAAAATTACAGACTTAGGCAAAAACCCCAGATTCATAAGACTACGACAAGTTTATGTGATAACATTTGGCTCCAACCCATGGATTCTCTTCTAACCATGTCCAAAGTTGCACTGCTTTATCCAACAAGTCAGTTGTTGTGCTAACCTATTTTTCTAGCTCCTGTAGTTGCATCATTGCTTCCTGCTTCCTTTTCTCCTTTATTGTTGGTGGAGTTGTCAGTCTAATCTGTTTGCAGAGAGTCTCAATCTCCTTCTGATACTGATCAATTTCCTGCGCAATCTAGTCGATCTTTTCTGTGGCTTGGAGTTCATTTCCTTGTGTAGTGGTTGGAAGTTTCCCGAATATTTCCTCCTCTCTGCATTCCAGCTCGTTTCTGCATTCCTTCTCGTCCTGAGTTTCCGATTTGGCCTATACACAAAATGTTTCCAGTGCTTCCCACTTCTTTGTTGCTTTTTGTAGCTCGACCAAGTTTTTATGTGCTTGAGACTGCATCTTGTGGTCGACGGTAACTTGCAATGTGTGTAATTCTCTTGATGGCATCCATGTTAAGACCAATTGGATATGATCCAAGTATTTCAGTGGTGTCTTCCCCACAATTTTATCCATTTGCATCATGCTAGGCTTTATGTAGACCGTGGAATGTGCATTTGGTATCAGAAGAACTGGGTCACTTTATTCTACCTCCATCCTTCCTGTGGTCTGTGTGTTCGATGTCTCTCTGCCTCTACTTCTACTCATGATTTGGGCTTCCTCGAGTTTCCTGAGGAGTTGTCCCATTTCTGTCAGTTCCTTCTGTATTTTATCCCTATGGTGCGCTGCATGATCAAAATCCTCTACAAGGCAGTCCTGGACCATTCTAGCAATCATCTCTCCATCATACTCTGTGATTGTATATTCTGGTGGTGGTCATTGTGCCTTCATTTTCTTCTGCACGCTTGCTTGCTATACTGCTGGTCTCTTAGTTCCCCCTGGTTCCTGTGTGATGGGGTTCGATGCGGATTTCTATGCTCCCTTAGCTTATTTTTTTTGTCCATTGGTCGACTGAGTAGTTTATTTCCTCCCCTTCTGGGTCTCTGGCTGTTCTAAGCCGTCCTCTACCTGATTCGACTTGGTTTGGACCGTTCTTCGTTTCTTGGGTACTGGAATTTGTGGAGGCTATGTTTTCGTCTGCGTAAACCCTCCTTCTACTTTTTGTGCCAGTACTTCTTTGGGTATGGTTAGAATCTTCCATTCATCAGGCCATTCGTTGATGATCATGTTGATATCACCCTCGGTGATGCATTAGCACATTTGTAGCCACTGTTTATCTGGGTCCTACTTAGGTTTTAGCCACATGGCTTGTCGCTTAGCCCAGAAATTGGCGATGTACGTATATCGTGTGACAACCTCTGGTGTTATTCTCCATGCTCGGATGATGGCTTCTTGTATCTCCCATAAGTAAGCCTCAAATAAAATTCCATTCTCCTTCTTATTCTTGGCCAGTGGCGTGGATCCCAGGACGCGATATCTCGCTCCTCCTAGCTGTGTTGTGGTACATAAGACGACATGTTCTAGTTCTCACCATCCCATAAAATCTATGAGAGTGATCAACCATGAGTAATGAAATTATGTACTTGCATCCTACACGTCTTTGCAGTCTATCTGGAACACGTTTGACAGGTATGGCGCCTAGCTCATGAAGGTTCCTTCTGTGCACTGAGCTGCAACAGTGATGACTCCTGTCGGTACTTCATATCTGTGACATTTTCTTAGTAGTTTGCAGGCTTAGATTGTTGCTCCCAATTGTGTAGCGACATTGTTGATCCACTTGATGATAACGCCTCTTGTTCTGCTGTCGATGCCATATTTCTTCTTCATCTCTTCTGCCAATGTTTTTTCCTTGGACTTGTCATCTAGAATCAATGCGGGATCCATACCCCTGCTGGGTAGTCCTATTATCTCCATAATTGCAAGTAGAAAACTATTAGACTGGGGCATGGTGTGGTTGGGTGATTGTTTCTCCGAGAGGGTTCACAACTATTTTTTGCATAAAGACCTGTGGTGCAAGCTTTGGATATTTGGTTTCATTTGCTACATCATGGTCAGAATACTTGAGCTTCTCGACATGACCCAATAGATGTGGGTCTACTTGTACTCCCTCTGGTATGTGAGGTAGCACATTCTCTGCAACCGACTTCTTACGGGGTGAGCGCGGTATCTGTACCCTATCCTCCTACTGCAATGGTTGGCTTGAGGTTCCAGCAGCTTCTGGTTTCTCCTTCACCATCCATTCTACCCAAGCCCTGCCCATTTCACCATGTGGCTCAGCCAAAAAAGAAAAATCTGGGATAGGTATTTGTGGAACACCTGGTTGCACTTCAAGTTCCTGATTTTGTGTGCTTCCGTTAGCTCCTACGCCTGCTTCGACATTTTCTGGTTGTCCTTCCTGATGGGTTTGTACTGCTTCAATATGAGACTCTTACACCACTACTGACGTGTCCTCTTTCATGGATTCTACTTGTGGTTGTTGGATTTCCTCTATTATTGGTATGGACTCTATTGGGATTTCCTTTGGCGATGGGATTTTGTCAATATCAATGATCTTCAGTGACTTCTACTCATTCTCTTCCTGTGGTGCTTGTGACCTAGTTTGAACCCTAGTCGATTTGGTTGTCTGTCCTGGTTTTGTGAGCTTCGGTGATGCCATAATGGTGTCTATCGAATGTTTGCTGAGTTCGAATGGCTTCGGTGAGCTCTGCAGTTTCGCTCTGTTAGTTCTAGTTGTTGTTGCTCTCTTTTTGTTCTCCTTTCGTGAATAGACTAATTGCTTTTTTTCTCATGTGTTGTATGGGCCCATCATGAATCTTGTCAAGGACGCTTCCTCTATCATGTGATTAATGAACCATAAATGTGGGTTCAGTGCATCTCTAGCGGTTTTATACTTGCCATTATGCCTACTTTGTCATCTCTAGTTGGCGTGTTCAATGGGACATCCCATCCATCCTTTCCTTGCTTTAAATCTGCCTCATGTTGTCCCGTCAGCCTGCTTTTGCAGACTTTCTTTTTTCTCTCTTATTTCCATTTTCGATATAGTTGTTTTCTTTTCCCTTTTCGATATAGCCATTTTCTTTTCCCTTGTTGGCTTCATGTTTCATATGCGGCTTGTCCATCATGATGCACTGTTTTCGACTATTTATTTATTTTTATTGCGCGGTGGGTGGTCGACTATCCTTGTACAACTTCAGTTGGCTCCCATTGACCATTCCTTTAAGGTCTGCGCCTGCTAGATCTATTAAGTGTACAATTCCTCCATCTGTAATAGATTTTACCTTGTATGGTCCTAGCCAATGCATTCTCATCTTTCTTGGGTGCTGCAACGATTTACTGTCATAGAGCAATACTAGATCTCCTTCCTTAAACGTATTTCTCTTGATGTGGCGATCGTGCCAAGCTTTGTCTCTTTATTTTTGTACTTGTTGATGGAATCCTACTAAGATTCGGTCTTCCTCCATTGATAATAGCTGATTCAGTATTTCTTGTATTGCGCCTTGTTTTTTCATTTGTGTGATAGCTGCTACACGTAGACTGGGTATTAAAAATTCTAATGACACTACTGCTTCTTGAACATAGACTAGTTTGAATGGTGTGTGGCCTGTCAAAATTTTGCAGGTGGTTCTATACACCCATAATATGATTGGTATCTTGAGGTCCCAATCGTCCCTGTTGAAGTTACATATCTTTGTCAAGGGATTCTCTAGAATTTTGTTGAAGGATTCTACCGTGCCATTTGCTTGTGGATGATATGGTGTTCTTTTTTGGTGATGAGATTCAAACTCTTTGAGCATCGCTTAGATGGTGTTATTTATGAAGTGTGTTCCTTGATCACTCATTAAAGTTCTTGGGCACCCAAATCTAGTAATTACATGTTCAAACATAAAGTGTGTAGTTGTCTTTGCACTGCAATCTTTTACTGGTGTGGCTTCTCCCCATCTTGTTAAGTATTCCGTCATGGTGATAATGTATCTCGCCTCCGTTCTTTTGGCTGGTGGGTTAATGGGTCCCACAAAGTCTATCACCCATTTGTCGAATGCCTGAAGTGTCACTTGCGGTCGTAGTGGCATCTTGTCCATTTTGTTGGGTTTTCCTACCCTTTGACAAACATCACATTGCTAATAGTACTCTTTCGAGTCTCTGTGGATTGTTGGCCACCATAATCCTGCACGTAGTACTTTCTGCGTGGTATATTTTCCTGCATAATGCCCTCCTACTGTTCCCTCATGGGCTTCTAATTAAGATATGCGTCTGAGTCTTTTGTACATGAAGTAATGCTCCGCCAACTGAGTACCCCATCTGCAATTGGGTTTATATAATCTGCATCGCACACAATTGTTCTGTACAACTGGTCGATCTCTTCTAAATATAGACAAGTGGGTTCTACGAACCTCTCACCTTCTGATGGGTCGAGTGGGTCTATCACCTTGTAGTCCCCCAACTCAAATATCATTTTTTTGGTTTTTAAGTTAATTATGGCCTGGTTGTCGAATGCCCAATCCAGACCAAGTAGCATCAGGTAAGGTGTGGTGATGTCTACTATTTTGATGACTTCAAAGTCTGCCTTAGTGCACACACCATCTAGATCTACTGTCACTCCTTTCAGTCTACCTATGGTAGGAATCTATGTTGATTTTCTAGCTTCAATTGAACGTTCGAGTATCCCAATGTGGGTTCTCCCATGCCTTGCCATGTAGTATTTGGTAGTGAGTTCACTTTGGATCCTAGATATAGTATAATATCTCCCATATTGAAATCCCCAATGTTAGTATTTAGTCTAAATTCCCTACTTATTCTTCTTCTTGTGTGTAGGTGGTTTTCATTTTTCAATTCTGGCTTCTGTTCTGTTTCGCTGCTACATTTTTCTACGATGTTTTGCAATATTTTGATAGATGAAGGGTCACTTAACATTTTGATGCATGATTGCAAAAATTATTTGATAGTACTTACTTGTTCCTTGGGTTGTATTCTATTGGTATGGTCCAGTGATGGTGGCATTTCCTATTCTAGAGATTCCTTGCTCTGTTTTTATAGTCGACACTATGGCCTCCTTCTAGAATTCTTGTCGGGCTTCCATAAAGATCTCCTTCTCCTTGTGTGTGTCGAACTGCTTCTTGGGGTCAATGTTCTTTTTTACCCATTGGTTCTGCGCTGGTTCCTGTCGAACCGTGTCCTTTCCTATTTTCGTTCCTCCTCGAGTGACTATGTTTATGTTCCATCTGTCATCCCTTGCTTTGACCGAAATCCACTGAACATTCTGGTTATTTTGATTCATTTTCTTCTGGATCTTTATGAGTAATGTGGGTCATTCCTCTGTATCATGGTCTGATTTGCGAAAATACATACAAGTCGCTTGTGGAATTGGACACTCACGTGCGTAATGTCCTGGTTGCTGGAAATTGTGACATGTAACAATTCCTCTACTACATATGAAACCTCCTTTGGCTCGTCCTGCTCCTCTGTAAGCTGCGCGATCACCTCGTGGTGCGTTATACTATGGTGCCTAATTATAATGTGAGGTATTATACTGGGGTTTTGCTTGGTTGTACTACAGCTGCACGTTATTGTAAGGCTGCAGCACAAGATTATACTCCTGTTGCATGGTATTATATGGAGTTGGGGCTTGATTGAACTGTGGTGTTACATGCCCAGTCATCATTTCATCTTGTACCCTGTATGTGTTTGATGTTCTTTCCTGCTTCAGCTCCATAGTTTTGCAATCTTTGTCGTCATGGCCGACTAACTTGCAAAAGGTGCAATATGAGTTCTTTGGGACTTTTTGGTATTTATGCATCATCATGGAGTGGTAAGGGTCGTGACCTAGTTTCTTGCATATTTCACACCATAATCCTCTCCATGGTAGCAGGTTTGGCATCCCCGTCGCCATATGCTGTGTGAATGTTGGACATTCATTCTTATGGTGTCCTTCTGTCCTGCAGGTAGTGCACCAAATGACTTCTCGTTTGTCCTTGTTCTTATTCTAGTTCATATGAAATGTTAAGTTCTTAAGATCCTCCTTCATTTCTTCAATAGTTGGGTCTGTCTGCTAGTACTGATTCTCTTCCAATTGCAAGGCTGCCTGCAGAGCCTCTGCCTGCATCTGAAATTTTTGTTGTCGTAATGGATATTTTATGTGTGGGAGTAGTGAGTTGACAAACAGGTGCTGATGTTGCATATCAGTCATAAGGTATTTTAACTTTCCTTTTAATCACTTGAATCTTTGATCGATATCCCATACCGATTCTCCTGGTTTCTATCTTATTTCAAGCATCTCATTCATGTATTGATCCTATGAGCTTGGCTTCTGGAACTCATTTATCAATAGCTTCTTAATGTTGGCCAGTGTCCTTGTCGTCCTAGGAACATTGTTCGTGTCTAGACTCTTGTACTAGTCTAGTGCGCGGTCTCTTAGCGTGATCATTAGCTGAGTGAGTTTGGTATATTCATCAATGATCTATTTTTCTTCCCAGATCTTTGCGCAAATGAACAAATGATTTTCAAGGTATTCTATTGATTCTCCTCGAAACTCTGGTAATCTTATAGTAGGATCGTGTCCTGCCATTTTGAATACTAAGCTACTGCCTCCTCCGCACGATGTAGATATTTGACTATGGTTACCTGAACTGGCTCCTCCAATTATTACTTCTTGTGTAGATGTACTTCCTGTTGTTGGACTTCCTCCAAACTTTGGTTGTCGAAATGGTGTTCTCTTTAGTGTATTGGTTGCACATGGGTTTATGGGTTCCACAATGAAATTAATATGAAAGGGATGTCTGCCTTCTCCTCCTATTCTTGGGCCTCTTGTTTTCCTCTCATACGTGGCACGCATGATTTCCTCAATCTGCTCCACATCCGAGAGATCCTCTACCTCTTCCTCATCGTTGGCCAAGCGTTCCCTCTCGACTACGATTCTCTTCTTAGTATTCACCTTATATTGGTAGGGTGCTCCACTATGCGTCGTTCCTGATGACACCAAGATCTACTTAAGCTAGTCATCATCCATCAAGATCGGGTCCAAGATTTCCTCCTCCTTCTTTTCTTTATCGTTCCCTCCCATTTCTCCTTTCTCTGTTAGTGCTTCCCCCCTTCCCCCATGCACTCATGGACATCTAGCTGTCTAATTCCATTGTCATTACACCTTTGTTATATAGCAGTATCTTGATAGAAGTATACAGTGATCAAATGTACCTTCCTATGGGTCCTTGTAGGAACTCTTTCTTGGCTGCACTGTATGACTTTGCTCTGTCTACCGCAAATTCTGTGATAAATCCTGCCACAATACTGTCAAGCCAAAATTCCACGGCGCGGGTGAGTTTGTTGTTCACCTGCTGTAGCTGTTGGATCTGTACTGTAGTCCAATCTAGCTATCGAATCCGTTTCGTCGTGTGTTTATCCATTAACCTTAAGATCCACTCCTATAGTAGAGGTGGGAAATCACAGAAAACAAATTCATGTAAATCCGTAAATATGTATTTATCCAGGTATATACGTTGTGTGTTTTTAGGGTTCCTATTGTCTTTCTAGGCAAACTCTAGCTCTTTATTTCTCAAATAGTTCTTGATTTCTTCTCTCGTTGGGTTCCAAGGTCTCAACATTCCCTTCTAATGGCTCATTTCTCTATTGTTCCGCCCCTTCGGTTGTTATCCATGTTGTCTCATCTACTCAGCACTTTCTTGTTCCTCTTAACATGACAACATAACCATTTTTTGGTCTAACTAAGCCCTTCTCGGGTTGTCTGAGTTATTGACCCAGGGTTCATGTCATTCGGGGTTCCAACAAAGCCTCTAAAACTATCGGCCCTCCTGGTAAACCAAAATGCAACACATCACCCAAAAGGTACTGCGCAGTCTCACCTGAGATAGCTTTAAATGGGTGGTTGTAAGACTTGGGAGTTTACAGCCTCAGACAGAGTAGGGGATAGGGGTTTTTCTGATTTAGCCGAGTATCGTGAGCTGTAAGGTAAACTACATACTCCTTTAAATTGCATATGTATATTTCACAGTTTCAATTCCAACATAGTATAAGCATACTTACAACAATGTATTAACTCATTCATCAAACTTAACCATTAATTGCTGAAAGAAAGTAGAGACATGCAAATATTCAACACATTACACAAATATTACCATGGTTCACCCCCTCCTAGGTTATGTCCACAAAGATTTGGCTCTTGGCTCTTTTATTATGGTAGTTCTGTAATTCTGGCACCGCGTGTCTACACTTCTTCGCAAAACTGGGTAAGATCTATGCGAGGCGAACTAGATCGCACCAGTCTCCCCAACATGCGGTCTAATCCTCAGATCTACCTTTTCTCGTATCTCCTTTGCTCAACAACATACAAAATCAATTCATACAACATACAATAACAATATTTGTCCACAACAATTATTCAACAATAATACTAACTACAACAACAATGAAATACTCTATATGATACTTATGTATCTCTATTTATACATTTTGGGCTCTTCAATCATTTTATAGAGTATTACCAAAAACCTAACCCTTTTTACATTAGGTATTTCTCTCATGCACGTGTTGTTCTTCCTCTAGCTGTCGCTTTCCTTTATGCACACTTTCTTGCATGTGTGCATGCTAATCTTTTGTCAGTTGCTACTTCATTTTTCTACACGCTTTCTTTCCCACGATCGCTCTTTTTTCCACTTCATCCTGGTGCCAACACTCGGCCTTGAAGGATGCAGTATTACCAGTGACAATCCTTTTCTAACAACCAAACCTTGCTATAATATATTCAATAAAACCAATGATTACTTTGTGAAAAACACTCCTTGTGGGGATAACTTCTATCCATTTGGTGAAGTAATTAGTGGCAGTTAAGATCCACTATGCTGACCACTCGAAGGAGGATGAATCTCCCCAATAAAGTCTAGGCCCCACTACTGAAAGGGTCCTGAAGCTGCTACAGGATACAATGGTAGAGACTTGAGTTGCTTCTTCCCAAAGAATTTCAGACATTTGATGCAAGCTCTGATTTTCTTCTACAGGATTCAATGACAGAGACTTGAGTTGCTTCATCCCAAAGAATTTTTGACATTTGATGCAAGCCTTGATTTTCACATAGACATCAGTGAACAAGGTAGGCCAGAAGTACCCAGCCCTAATAATTTTGTAGGCTTTGGTTCTCTAGAAGTGATGTCCCCCACATAGGTTGTCATGAAAATCAAACATAATCCTTTGGGCTTCCTGTGGGTCTAAACATCTCAAAATCACTCCTAGAGGGTCCTTCAAATACAAATCATAGTTGATAAGGCAATATCGAATCGCTTTGAAATTTAAAGATCTTGCCTTGCTCTTCCCCATTCCATCTAGAGGTCACAACATTTGCATAAAATATATGATATCTTTGTACCAAGCACATTCTGCCAATGGGGGGTTGTCCTGAGGGCTCCTATCAAACACTTTATCCTGTTGATTTTCTAAGCAAGTGTTGATGAAGTTAACCTCCAAAGATTTAAAATTAGATTCAAACAACAACTTGGATAAGCCTTGGCCTTTGAATATCTTTGTGGGTTTTATTTCCAGATCAAATTCAAGGATTCTAGAAATCCACTTTCTCCTCCTCCTATCTATGTCAGGTAGGATGAGGATGTCCTTCACAGTAGCTGAAGGAACATATGCAATGATCTTCGAATGAAAAACATAGACTCTGAATGATTTGAGGGCTTTAACCAAGGAATAGGCCTACTTCTCTATGATGTCATATCTGGCTTCTGCGTCTCTTAGTGCTATGCTAAAAAAAAAATAGGTTGCTCCAGCTCTGTATCATTCTTTTGTAGTAAAATAGAGGCCATTGTATCAATTGAAGCAAAGGAAAAAATCAGAAAAATCCTTGGAATAATCATGACTGATTAGCATAGGTGATTCAGTCATTTCCTTCTTGATTTGGTTGAAGGATTATCTGGACTCTACAATCCATTTTACTTTGTTCCCCTTCCTGAGCATGTTTGTGATATGCTTCACCAATTCAGCAAAATTTGAAACAAACCTTCTCAAAAAATTGATTTTTCCTAGGAAGGATTGAACTTCTTTCTTGGATCTGGGAAGTGATAAGGCTTGAATAGCTTCTACCCTGATGGGATCAATGTTTAATCCCTCAGTCGATACTATGTGCCCCAATAATTTTCCCTCTTTCATAGAAAACAATGAATTCTTGGGATTCAGGGAGAGACCATTTTTTTTGCATTTTGGAAGAACTTTCTCTTATGATGACAATGTTCTTTATCAGTCCTGGAGAAAACTATAATTTCATCCATATAAATGACTACAAATATATACCTTTCCCCAATAAATGTGAGTTCCATAGAATTCTGGAAAGTTTCCCCTGTGTTCATCAATCCAAAGGGCATCTTGGCATATATGAATGTGCCCCAAGGAGTGGTGAAGGTTGTCTTTTCTCTGTCTTTAGGAAAGATAGAGATCTAATTGTAGCCAGAAAATCCATCAATCATGGAGATCGGGGATGTTCCTGTCACCCTCTACAAGACGTGTTCCATCTTTGGTAAAGGGTAATTGTCCTTCTTAGAGATTATGTTCAGATTCCTGAAATCAACACAGAGTCTGATTTCTCCGCTCTTCTTTCTCACTGGGACTAAGTTGGCCACCCATTCAAAATACCTCAAAGGAACAATGTTTTGGGCATCTAAAAGATTCTTTACCTCTTTCTCCATGATAGGAAACAACATAGGGTTGATTTGTCTCAGTTTCTTCCTAAATGGATTTGCCTCCTCCTTTAGTGAGATCTTATACTCAATGATGCTTGTGTTGTATGTTTTGAGATCCTCATAAGTCTAGGAAAACACATCAACAAACTGCTTTAATAAATCAACATATTGAACCCTTTGTTCCCTTGATAGACTGCTCGACAACTTGACAAATTTTGGATCTTTCTCTATACCAATGTTGCATTCAGCTACATCAGCATCATCATCCGATCCTTTAACTTTCACTTCCACATCATTTTTCTCAAATAGTATTTCCAAAGGAAATAGTCCCTTCAGAATGTGATTGCTAGGAAACTGAAGAATATGGTGATTAGCAATTTTGTTAAGGAAAACATCAGTATGCGGATTACTTTCAGAATCATGATCTTGATTAATATGTAGCGCATAGAACTCATCAACAGTCTCAAGGAATCTTTTGATCTCAAGATCATCCTCAAATACTTTCCAATGCTTGACATTGTCAGGTATAGAGGGTCTGTAATTTACTTGTACGTCATACTTGAGCTTTGGTGGCAAAGGGACTCTTAAATCGCTTGCTGAAACAACTAGAGAATCAACCACAATGTTTTTCTCTCTTGGAATAAAATAAATGTTGAAAGCTACGAAAAAATTGTCAATAAAGTCCCACACTTCATTTCTATAATTTCTTAGCTTAGGGTGCTTAGCTTGGTTGAGGTTTTTGACTTGAAGGAAAATTAACTCAGCATCCCCAAATACTGAGATCTCTTCAATTCCCATGTCCTTTGCAGCCCTCAGAACTAAGACGAGAGCTTCATACTCTACCACATTATTGGTAGCTTTGAATTCTAACTTGTAGGAAAGAGCTATAGTCTCTTGAGTAGGAGAAAAAAGAAACACTCCAGCACTAGCACCATCCTTAGAAGAGGCTCCATCAAAGAACATTTTCCACACAGAGGTGATAGGAGGGGAATTTTCACAAAAAGTAATAGGTCAATTTTTTATTTCCAGAGGAGGTTCAGGAACGTCGGTGAGTTGCAACACTCTAGATCCCAAATCTATGTCAAGAGAAAATATAGGATGGTTCGTGGGTTTTTCTTCATCACTAATAATGTAGGTCAATTGAGCTTCCCTGTAAAGTCTCTTGTGCTCACCCCCAAACACCATAATGGTAGTGTAGGTGAGGTCCATATGCAATGTTCCCCTTAGTCATTTTATCCAAGATCTAGATAGAAGCATCCTGAACTTAGGGGGAACATCGGCTACCATGATGTCCATGATCACGCTTTTCATTGGTAGCTGGAACAGAGATACGTCCAAGTATTTAATAACCCCAAGGAGCTTGACCTTCCTGGAGTTGAAATAATACAGGTCGTGGTAGGATTTTGTATTCTCCAGACCAAGTTCTTCCATAACAATCTTAGGCATAATATTGTGAGATGCCCCTGAATCCATCAAACAGTTGTGCAACACCTTGTCATGTATGTTCAGTGAGGTATAGAAGGGAGGATATGAGTCATCTATGTATTGTACTAAAGGACCTAAGATAATTGTTGGATTTTCATCTTTCAAATTGACTGATTTTGTGGAGTGAGAGAAAGGTTCAGGCTACAACATTTTGGAGAGGCACCTTCTGAAGACTTCATGTTTGACCAGCTGAAAAAGGGGTATAAAGATTCTAATTATTTGAATTTCATGGTCAAAATTAAAAGAGGGAGGGGGCTTTAGAATTTTTTTCACTTATGGAATAGGAAATTTAATTATTGGAGAGGGTGCTTGTGCTTTCTTACCTTTGTTGTTTTCTGCTATATCTTTAGCAAGCTTCTCTGCTCTGGTAGGTTTCTCAGGAACATCGGGTTTTCCTTCTTTCTTCTTGGACCTCAGATTATATCTGTTTGAGATATTGCTGGCCTTGTATCCTTTACTCAACTCATTAAGTTGGTTTCTATGAGAGATTCCTCTTATGCAGATTGAGTCAAATGAGGAAAGGAGGAGGTATCTCCAAGGCAGTGTATTTCAAGATCAAGGTCCTCATTCTCACCCTCATCATCCATGATAAGATTATTTTGGAGAGGGGTCTAGATGTTTTGATAATTTATATCTCTATTCCTATGCTCTCTTGGAAGATCTAAGGAGAGTTGTTAGGTCTCTTGAAGCTACCTCTGTTGTCAACATTTTGTGGATTTCTATAGTTTTGTATTCCTACAAGCTTCAACCTCTCCATCTCAGCAGACATATATTTTACTAATTTAGTAAGTTCATCAACTTGAGGATGGATAGTAGAGGAACCAGAGGTTGAAACTTCATACCTCCCTCTTCTTCTTTCATAACTTCACCATTGAGGCCATGAACAAATATCCTCATCCATACATCTTCATTTTCTATGGCATGATTATCTGTAAAACTATAAAAGGCTTCAATATGTGCTTTTGCGGTTATATCTCCCTCACCCATGAACTTAGGTAACTGCTTAAGGTAGTCATATTTCAGGAGGGTTTTCAGAGGCTGAGGAAAAACAAGAGGGGAATACCTAGCAGCTATTATAGCTTCCATTCTGGTTCTGGTGGGATTTTCTCCTACCATTGGAGTGTGAATGGGAGGAGAAGCAAGTGGAGATGGAGTTTGGATAGGTGAGACTTGAAATGTATTTCTGGGGAAAAAGGTAGCAGAGCTGGTAGGAAAAGAGGCTTCTCCTACAACAACTCTGATAGGGGAAGGGATAGTAAAACTTGGAGTGGGAAAATATCTTAAGGTCCCGGGTCTGATCTAGGGAACAACTTTAGTAGAGACGAGAGTGTAAAAACTTTCTCTTTCCAAACCAAGGCCAGGGGAGGAGAAACAAATAGGAAAAATCCCAAAATTTAAGGCTCTATAAAATCCAACAGAAGATATAATAGGAGTATGAGAAGAAGCTAATGGAGCTTCAGAGGGAGGACGATGAAAATTACCATAATCACTTGGTTCGGCAGTTGAAGTACCTTCTTGAGGGGTCTTTCCTTTTCTGATAATTTTCTCTGGGTTGGCTTCAGGTGTGGCTAGAGGAAGTTGTGGGTGATACGTCATGTGTATGCCTTTCAAAGGTAGCCAAAATAGTAGAGTTTGACCACTAGAGTCGCTAGACAGTGGATTCGTCAGGTGCAATTCAAAATCTTCAATGGTACTGAGTTCTGATGCACTTTCAGAATCAATAAGATTTTTCGTTCTATCCTAGGGAAAATCTTCAATTCGTCCTTGACAGTAGTGCCATAAATGTTAGAACCAGAAGTCACCTCTGGATTACGGAAGAGGTAATCCCAATACCCATTAGTTTGTATGTCACTATGAATAAATTAAAGGGGGTCAAATGGATGTAGACTCAAGAAAATATTGCTTTAACTCAGAAATCCAGACCAGACAATGCATGAGCAAGTGAGGTCTTGATTTAACTTTAGTCAGTAAGTTGTAGTAAAGGGTGAGTTGGGGGAAGAACTGGTGAGGAAATGTATAGGTATTCTATTGACGTCGGGTCTTCCAGCAGCATAAGGAGGAAAATATTCGAATACAATATCCTCTTGAACCAAAAACTTCAAGAAACTAAAAACTTCATAGCAATATTGCAGTCAAACATACATTACAATACAGTCACAACAAATCGACTGGATCACCCATGCCTGAATCTTCAATATCAGAAGAATAAGACATGGAGAAATAAAGTTGTCTATCATTAAACAAGAAGTCTCAAATGGAAACACATAACCAAAGAAACAACAACTTCATTAAAAGTTTACAATACAAGAGCTTAGCTCAACCACCGACCTTAACAAAATATCAAAATTGAGTATTCATACTCAGAACAACTTGCCATCACCAAGGGTGTGACCTGGCTACTGCAATCAAATATTTGCATCTGCGTCTCTTCTACCATTCTACACCTGCATTCTTCTATCAAATGCGATCTCAGACCAGAATGGGCTTTGCAGGAGAATTCATTGACAAAGGAACTTTGGGCTCATAGTCTACCTCCATGGCCAACTTTTCCATGCTTTCCATTTATGGGGTGAAATGAGGTTTCAACCACCTTCCCCATTTCCATTAACTACTTCCATCGGGATCGGGATGAAACTTGACACCCATGAATGCTCCAGGATATGTTCACGACTCCTTCAAGTCAATCTCGATGCCTTAATACCATGTAGGTATTCCCCTATGAAAATAAGGGCACCCTCGGCTTCTAGAGTGGATCTTCTGCATCGCTTCATGTGACCTAGGGTCAGAACATAAGGCTTCGTTTCGTGAAATTTTGAGACTTCACATTTCAGGAATCTTCACTCCACTTGATTCCAAATATCTCGATACTTGATCTTGTGAAATGGCCCATCCAGATGGACATTCGGACCTGATTTGAATTTGATGACCATGATCATCTCCCCAAATAACCTTACTCGTTGTCCACCCAATAGGCTCATGCCCTTCTTTATAGCCCCTCTTTCCATATGAATGTGGGCAGTCACCACGGGCCCAATTCCCATGGGCTTCACGATTTTGCGTTTCACGACTCTGTGTCATGCTCCATGCTCAAATCTCTGAGTCCTGAAATCACGATCTCTTGTATCAGGTGCCACGCATCCCCATTGGATTGGATGGCCTAGATGAATATCGACATTTTGGGACCTCGACATTTTGGGACTCGGGAAATCTGCGCACTCCTTACTTTGGCTTTCCCGAAATGACTTTCTCCGTGGTTTGGATCTGGTGCCACATGTCCTGCTGGATCAGACTGCTCCTGCTGATTTTGGGTTCCAGGGATTCAAATATTTTACAAATAACTTCAACAATGCTTCGAACTCTTGATTCCCATGCTTATAATTTGTCATTGATAAATCTCTAAACTTCAAAATGAAATTTCCTTTGCCAAAATGAACTTGCTTTCTTGATTCAAGTCTGTATCAGACTGCTCTAAGTGTTGGGATTGTGCTTATGGATGTGGCCTCTGTAAACAAATATTTGGATGACTGGTTGAGGGCTTGGGAAGGAAAAAGGATCAGTGACAGAGACAACGAGAGAGAAGTTATCGACCTCAACGAAAATAGAAATGCTTAGGGCCGACACCTCTCAGGCAGGAAAAAGAAGAAAACTATAAGCCGAAAGGAAAAAAACCTTATGATTGGGTCTGCAAAAGGAGGGGAGATAGGAAACATTACAGACTTAGGCAAAAACCCCAGATTCACAAGACTCCGACAAGTTTATGTGATAACATAATAGATTTTTCAGTAATAAAGGAGGACCTTTCAATGTTTTTCTTACATTATGTAAGCATTGAAGGAAAACTAATATGGGTGGCCATGAGTGTTGGCACCTTGGTTATTAATGGAGGAAGAATTTTTAAAGGAATTCATATGAAACTTTTGAGTTTCATGTGTACTCATTTCAGAATCATGATCATCCTGTAGCCGGAAGCATAGTCCTTCTATAAAAATGAATGAGAATGAATAAACCATATGGTGGAAAGTTTGTCTAAGCTCCAATGCACCATGACAAAGTACTTGTCGTGAAGTGTGGGAAACTTAAAATCAATGCAAAGGTGCATTGGATATGAATGTGGCCACGAATGTTGGCACATTCATTAAGGTCAATTGATATTTGAATTACATTTTGAAAATTTTGGTAGGTTGAAATGATTCATAGGTAAGGGATGATGTATCCTTTTTCTTTGTATCATTGAATAGATGAAAATAAGTTGGACTGTTAGTATGCTTGATTTTGAAAAGGTAATGTGCATGAAAAATAACAATTTGTTTGGTTGAGGAATGTTTAAATTGCAGGAGGAAATGGGTCTTGGATATGGCAGTATTGTAAGCCCATAATGAAGACCAATTGCCTACTGAGCCAAAATGCAAGGAATGGTATTTCCTTTATGAGAAAGTGAATTTGATTGTTAGTATGCACAATTCTGAAATTGTTTGTGATGACGTTATAAAGGTGCAATAAAATGTATCTGCATGGAAACTAGCAATTTGTTTGGTTGATTGAAGTTGAAAGTGCAAAAAGAAAAGAAGTCTTGAATATGGAAGCATTGTAATCCATAAGGAATACCAATTTTCTGCTGATCCAAACCGCTATGGGAAGAAAATTCCCATAATTATGAATCCATTTTCTGTGTGAAACAAATATGGAAACAAAATGTGGAACTTGGATATCTGTGGGTCACAGATTTACAAGAAAATTTTGAATTTAAAATTTATGATGATGTCTCATGAATTTTTATATGTCTGTGATACGAGTGAGAAAGAGTATAATCTGATCACATGAAATAAATATTGACTCGGGAGAAGGAGAGTAACCTTCGTCCCTATCTATGATTGAGTCGGTAGAAGGAAAGTAACCTTTGTCCCTAACTTTAGTTGAGATGGAAGGATATCAAGATGTAAAATCATGAAAAATGGATATTGTTAAGCCACGAGGACACCATGGTAAGCCATGATCGCCTAGAATATATTGTGTTGAGGTAACACAAGATGGAGGGACACCTCGACAGAGAAATTTTGAGGGACGCCTCGACTGCAAGACTTGATAGAGTCTCTGGAGTTCTTCTTATGCGAGAAAACCTTGGCAAGGCAAGATGGATCACCCAAGGGACTGTATAGAAGAGAAGGGGATGCCTGAGTCTGGGCCTAGAGGGTGAGTGACTGCAAGGAAGAGGAGATCTTAATAGTTCTTGTAAACTATTGATCAGGATCATGCACATGGTGGGTAGTTCTTCCTGTGCGAGAAAACCTTGGCAAGGAAAGATGGATCACTCGAGGGGCTATATAACAGAGAAGGGGTTGCCTAAGCCTAGGCTTGGAGGGTGAGTGACAACAAGGAATATTAAACAATGATATTTCTTGTAAATTATTGAATTTGGATCATGCACCCAATGGGTACGTCAAGGAAAAAAAATGAGCTTGGTGTTGAGCACCAAGGATGCTTTTAGGGGCTAAATTTCACTCATGGGATAATTTTCCATGGTTTTCCCCCAAAACAATTCTCTATTCTAAAAACGATTCACCCAAATTCTATAGGATAAAATTGTTTTACCTCTAAAATCGCCAAAACTTTATACAAACTATGCAAAATCCTTAGAAATTTGAACATTTTTACAAAACAATTGCCAACATTTTATAGTTGGCATATGAATGATTATTAAGATTCACCATCCCCAAGATTTATACATTTTAAAATAAATTTCCATCCTTAAAATCATCCTTGTTGAGAACTCAACACACCCTAAAAAGCCCATGTCAAATTTTACTTTTTGGGTACCACTTGATCTTTTTGCATTTTCTGATTTGTCTTGATTGTGTGAAATGTTGCGTTTTATTACCATTTAGAATCTCATTAAGTATTTAAAGGTTTTCTTAAAACTATGAAAATCCACGAATTAAAATATTTAACTTATGAATAAGAATCAACAACCAATATGTTTCGCCCGATGCGTCCAATTTCGAAATCAGAAAGGATTAAGCATGAAAGAAAACCACTCGAGAGAACATAAGTAGCCAAGTGTCGATCTTTGTTGGCGTCGACAGATGAGAATTTTATTTCACGACAAGAATCACCAAGGATATCGGTGATGATTGGCCCCTTTTTCATCGAAAAAAAGATAAAGGAGTAAGAGCTAACGAAGAAAGAAATGATATCGTCGATCGTCGACTTCCGAAATGTTTTCGGTATCGGGGTTTTTTCAAGGATGATAATCCAAAAGGAAACTACGCGATAGGTTTATTTATGAAAGTTGATCCTCAATTCCTTTTTTGGCATCGACAGTCCCAAGTCAATATTAGAGCACTCGAATTAAACAAAGTCCTGAGTCCGACCATTACTCACGAGATGAGTTCCCAGTCTTCAGTACAATGTATCATGAGTCAGCGATGCCACGTCAACACTATACAATGAAATTGATCATCGTCAAAGGTTTTTTGCAAAATGATATCAATGAAGAATGAAAAGTAACTCAAAGCAACACTAACAATAAAATCGGGGCTAACCTATAAGAAAATTGGCCAAAGAACATAGTAGATTCACATGTAAAGAGGAAAAAATGATGCATTCAACTGCTATAACCAAAATCCTTTCGTCAAAATTCCGAGATGTTATATATTAGTTTCCCATCAGGATCAGGTTACATATAGAAGACACTATCTACACCTTTTGTCCAACCAACCCGATTACATTGTGAACATAAAAAATTTCACAAGAAAAAGGGAGAACTATCAAAATTATGGGTCACATCAAAGAATACAAAACAAAGTTCACCAATCATGCCTCTTCTGCACACAAAATTTCTCCCCGACTACCTTGCGCTCCTTGAGGTGTTTTTATCTTTTGTGCTTTTGACACCCTTTTCTCTTCGTGAAAGTGCACGATCGTATCTTGTGCTTCCCAAAGCTGCCTCTTGATCCAGGTTGCGTTCCCTTCATGACCTTGTGGTGCTGACACCTCAAGGGTATTTGCTGCCAACTATCATCATAATTCTCTATTCTCCTGGTAAAGTTCAGCTACAGAGAGTTGTGCCTGCTCCAACTTGTGATTAGGTCCTCATACGTTAGAATCTGAGGCTTCTGTCCTCATTTGGATTCCTCTTCCTCAACTTGTGGTTTCAATAGGATCTAGCTAGATAATGCATATTAGGAACTCCTCAGTGGCTAATCGGGCACATGACTCAATCGAGATTTGACTTTCCCCCCAAACTTTATTATTCTTCCTTGGCCTTCCTCTCCTCCACGGTATCAGTTGTTGAGGAAGCGTGGCTTGCAACTTGTGTGTCACACACCCACTACCATAATAAATTGTTTTGTTGCTTCCTGCCGAATCAGAGCCCCCGAAATATCTACGAAGGCCTAGCATAAACTAGTTCTCTCTCTCTCTCTGCTCCCATGTGATCGTGGATCATGATCACAGGTCAAATAACCATGGCGCCTCTCAATAATTTGCGACTTGGCGCTACAAATATATTGAATCATTCGACTCTGTAGATGCTGAACCTCGACAAGGCTAGAGACTGGCCAATAGCGACAAATCCCAAGAGGGTTAGAGAATGGCCAATAGGAATAGGCCCTATCACGCGATTAAGTGGAGTACAGGTGGCAATAGGAAATAACAACACGGTGGACGACGTGACAGGAGACGGGTCCCACTTCACACTCCACACCATTCAGGACCCCCCCTCGTAAAGGCATAATGGTAGGGGGGCTCCGAAATGAAGCCTCAGTCGTCGATCTGGGCGGGTGGACTCTGGCCGTCCAGATTTACTCGCTACTTACTCTAATGCGGATTCGTGCCCAGCTTAAAATCGACATCTCTTCCTCACATCTAACGATCGTATAGACCCTGATATCCTCCGAAAGAATCTCATCCGTTCATCAAAATTTATCATCACAAGAGTCCGAACTCTTGACCACGGGGCTCCCGAATTCTTGATCCTCGGTTTCCCGATGTGGTTAATATATTGACACGTAGCCTCCTTAAATCGGACGGTCCACGACTGCTTCAGGGTTTCCACCATGGAAAGTCCCGATCTCTCATCACCAGGACTTCCGAATTCGTAATTCCCATTTTCCCAAAACGGGTAATCTTGTGACACGTAGCCTCCTTAAATCAGACGTTCCATGACTGCTTCGAGTTTTCCACCATGAAAGGTCCTGATCTCTTGTCACCAGAACTTATGAATTCACGATTTCTGTTTTCCTGAAACGAGTAATATCGCGACACGTAGCCTCCTTAAATTGGATGGTCCACGACTGCTTCGGGGTTTCCACCATGGAAAGTCCTGATCTCTCGTCACCAGGACTTCCGAATTCGCGATTTCTGTTTTCCCAAAATGGGTAATCTCGCGACATGTAGCCTCCTTAAATCGGATGGTCCACGAATGCTTTGGGGTTTTTTCTCCTATTCACTAGGGGTTTGAACCTCGGGTATCTCCTGACAGATCTAATGACTTTCGGGTTTTCCAGCTGAAATCTAACGGCTCAGACAGGTTCCTAACTTGTGCATTCTCCCACAACTCCCTGGACATGGAAAAATCAACGGTCCAGATGTTCTCCTGGACCTTGGGGATCTACGATCCCGATCTCTTCCCTACCCACGAAGACACAGAAAGACAAAGTGGTAAGGCCTTAACATCCTACTTTCTCCTACCAATCTAACGGTCATGGGTGACCACAAGTTTCCCGACGAGATCTTGTCTGTCGATCAACACCTATTCCGGGTTAAGGCACTTGACACTCCAATTTATCCTTCCGATCTGATGGTTGTGAGTGACCATCGATCTCCTGATGGGATTTTGTCTGTCGATTCTATACTTATCAAGAATTTCTTAAGGCCTTGCACCTTCACGTCCTTTCTCCAGGTTCTTGATGGGCGTTGTTTGAGAAGGGTATCTCTATGGGGAAGTTTACCTAGGGTACTATTTGAGGTAGATAAGGGTATCACTCTCCCGATAACTAGACGTGAAGTTTGAATTAGATCAGTACACATATAAATAACAAATTATGAAATAAGAAGCCATACGTATTCTTTCCATTATAAACATACAACTACCAGTGCTGATCAAAATATCATACAGACATTCTTAGAATGAATTCATTCACCATTTCACAACTTATGATCATAGATGTCATCATACATATATTTCAAGATGTCAAAGGTAAAACACTTATCAGAAATTAACACCAGGGGCTTATTCAACTGCTGAGAGGGGTGCTTGTTTCCACCCAACCGTAGGCTCAACAACTCCCAACGGATTTACCACTAGCCACCCCCGAGCTAAGACCACGACGCTGTGAGATTGCGTCTTTGTTTTCCAGTGACTAGGAGCGAAGGTTACTCTCCTCCCTCTCTACTATCACTCACTCTGCATATCTCCAGAGTTCTCTTACTCCCCTCACGTCTGCCCCCAATCGCTTCTCCCCCACACCTTATCCTCTTGCGAGGTTTCATGTGGCGCGATTTCCCTCGTGCTGGTCAGGCCTGACGGCTCTACGGATGGGCGGTTCACCTCCCCATCTCTCATTAATTACTGAGGATCCATCTACCTACTAGCCTACGAGACATTAAATTCGGGGCCAACGAGCCACTTTTGGTTCTCCGGGCCAGTGAAGTCCAAATACGGTATTGATTTTTGGTGGAAGTTAACGCCACCTTTCCAGGTGCCTTCCACCGTCTCTCTGCAGCCATCGTGGTCTCTTTTTCATCATATCCCCTCTCAGCAGTCCTGCAATATAAATTCATAATATTATTCATATTCATCGACCTTTTCCACAAGGTCCATTCACATCACATATTCACATTTCTGAGTTTGCCACAGTTCTTGGCCAGTCCAATTATTTTTACAAACTGGGGGAAACAGGGTGTTACAATTCCCTCACCCTTAAAGGAACATCGTCCTCGATGTTCTTATCTTTTAACATGAATTGCATGTACAGAAGTGAACAAAATTGGATATGCCTGTCTCATGGCATCCTCCATTTCCCATGTAGCCTCATCTAGGCCAAAATGTCTCCACTACACCTTTACCTGTGCAATGGTTCAGTTCCGGAGTGGGGTTTCCTTTCTGTTCAATATGCATTGGGGTTCTGGTATAAATTCTTCCTCTGGTTCCACCTGGATCACATACCAGTCATTTATATGATTAGCATCATGTATATATTTGTTCAATAATGAAACATGGAAAACATTATGTGCTTTTACTGTGGGACGAAGTGCTAGTCGATAGGCTACAGGTCCCACTCTATCTAGAACCTCAAAGGGTCCACAATACCGGGGTGCCAACTTGGCACAAGCTCCCATTTTCAGGGAACTCCTTCTGGGCTTAATTCTGAGATATACATGGTCTCCCATTTTGAACTCTCTTGGAGTTCTCTTTTGGTCAGCATAACTTTTCTATTGGTTCTGAGCGACCTTCAGATTTTGTTTTATTTGAGTTACTTGTTGTTCCATTTCTTTCAACATGTCGAGTCCAAAAGAAATCATATTTACAGGATTACTCCAACTGACTGGAGTATTACACGGCCTACCATAGAGGACCTCGAAGGGACTCATCTTTAGGGATGCTTGGTAGCCGTTGTTTTAGGCAAATTCTACCAATGGCAGGTAGTCTTCCCATTTCCTGGATTGATGCATTACATGCATTCTTAACATATCCTCTAATATTTGATTCACTCTTTCTGTCTGTCCATCGGTTTGAGGGTGATAGGAGGTGTTAAACAACAGTTTGGTCTCTAAACCAGCCATCAATGATTTCCAAAAATTGGAAGTAAATTTGGTGTCTCTGTCAAACACTATCTCTTTCGGCATACCGTGCAGTCTGAACACCTATTTCATTAATACATGGGCGATATCTATCACCTTGCAGGTTGATTTGACGGGGATGAAATGAGTAGACTTGCTCAGTTTATCCACCACTACCATAATGGCATCATTCTATTTGGTTGAAGTTGGCAATCCAGTGATAAAATCCATGGAGATGGTTTCCCATTTCCATTCTGGGATGGGTAAATGGTGTAATAGTCCTGTTGGGTGTCGATGTTATACTTTAACCTGTTGGAACTCTATGCATTAGGACAAATATTTGTCTATGTCTTTCTTCAATCTGGGCCAATAAAATTGTTTTCGGGTGGCAGTGATCATTTTCTGGTATCCTGGGTGACCCGTATATGGTATTTTATGTAGTTCATCCATCATGAACCTCTTCAAGTCGTCACAATTTGGAATGTACAGTCTATATCTGTAAGTGAGCAGACCTTCTTCGGTCATCTGGTAGCCTTCATATTTTACTCCAGCGGGTTCTTGCTGTAGGTACAGGGTCACAGTCTGAACGAAGGGATCTGTCTCTTGTGCATTTGTAATTCTGTTCTTGATATTTGTCTTGCAGGTACTCATCGCTTCCAGGTGAATTGTTCTCATGCTTCTGCTAAGGGCATCGACCACCCTATTTTCCTTCCCTTTAATGTGTTTGATTTCAAAATCAAATTCTCTAAGGAGGGCCATCCATCTAGCTTGTCTAACATTGAGCTTTGGTTGGTCAAACAAATATCACAATCCACAGTGATCCGTCATAAGTATAAATTTTCTTCCCAAGAGGTAATGACTCCACATTTTCAAGGCATGCACTATGACATCCAGTTCTAGATCATGAGTCACATAGTTGACTTCATGTTCGTTTAATTTTTGGGATTCATAGCAGATCACACTTCCTTTCTGCATAAGGAATCCTCCGAGCACTTCCTTACAGGTATCTGTGCACACAAGGAAGTCAGCTTTTGGGTCAGTGATTTTCAACATGGGTGCATGGGTCAGTAGATGTTTCAGGGTTTGAAATCTTTCTTCACATTTCTGTGTCCACAAGAATTTTGTCCCCTTCTTCTAGAGGGCAGTGATTGGACAACCAATCTTGGAGAATCCTTTTATAAATCTCCTATAGTATCCCGCTAATTCCATAAAGTATCTGATGTCTATGACATCCTTTGGGGTAGGCCATTCCATGATAGACCTGATCTTGTCAGGATCTACTGCTACCCCTTCCTCGGATAGAACATGTCCCAAGTAATGTATTTTCTTCTAAAAGAAGTCACATTTGTTGAATTTAGCATAGAGATGATGCTCTCTTAGCACTTGGAGCACAAGTCTAAGATGTTCTTCATGTTCTTCTCTATTCTTAGAGTAGATTAATATGCCATCAATAAAAGCTAGTAAAACTTTATCTAAAAATTTACTAAGTACATTGTTCATTAAGAACATGAAAGTGGCAGGGGCATTGGTTAACCCAAATGGCACTACCGCAAACTCATAGTGACCATACCATGTCTGGAAAGTGGTTTTATGGATGTCTTCACCCTTGATTCGGACTTGATGGTATCCCGACCTCAAGTCAATCTTTGAGAAAATAGATGCACCTCCCAACTGATTGAATAGATCATCAATCCTGGGCAAGGGGTACTTGTTCTTTATGGTTACTTTATTTAGTTGTCTATAATCTATGCATAGTCTAAGGGTGCCATCTTTATTTTTCACAAACAAGATGGGTGCTCCCCATGGGGACACGCTGGGTCAAATGTAACCCTTATCCATCATTTATTTCAATTGCAATTTGAGTTCAACTAACTCAGGTGTGCTCATCCGGTAGGGTGTCTTGGACACCGCCACCACTCTTGGTGCGAGCTCTATCAAGAAGTCAATGTCTCTTCTCGGAGGTAGACCCAGTACCTCTTCCAGAAACACATATCTGTATTCTCTCAGGATAGGGTGATCATCACGGCTTGGTCTATCACCTTCGTTTGTTTTCAACACCTGTAATGCATATAGGGGACACCCTTTTCGGCAATACTTTCTCATTTGTAGGGCTGATATTTGCCTCACCAAGGCAGGTTTTCGGATCCCTTGAAGGGTTATCCTTTTTCCTTCTTTGCTCACACATTCTAAGGTGTTATGGTAACAATCCAGTCTGTCTTTATGGGCGTCCATATAGTCCATACCAATCAACAGATTGTATGATCCCAGGGGTAATATGTTAAGGGTTGCTTGGGTGGGGAATTCACCCAACATTAATTGGCAGGCTGGTATAACCTCTGCTATCTTCCTTTCGGTGCCAGTGGCTAACTGTACCAACCATGGCTTGGTTTGTTTCTGTGGCTGTAGTTTACACTTATCAACAGCTCTAGGGGATATATAACTCAAATTTGAACCAGGGTCAATCAAAACAGACAATAGATGGTTGAAAATCATAACTTCTATTTCCACCACTGAAGATTGGTGGTCAGCTTGGTTATTATCCAATGCTGCATAAATCTGCGGCACACTCCTTGCCACATCATTGACTATGGTAGCTTCCTGAATGTTATAAAATTTCTAACTATTATGTTGTCGGTGTGGACAATCTCTCAGGAGATGCTCTTCTCCACAACCCCAGCTTTTCGGAGGTTCTCTCTTTGGGTTATTAGTCTTTACTGGTATAGGTACAGAAGTTTTATTTTCGTCCGATGAGGGAAAGTTCTGCTGGAGTACACTCCGGGATGGAAAGTTCATTCTGGGGTTCTTTTTGTAGTTCTTAAATCCCGAGGAGTTGATCCCCTTTTTCTGAAATCTCGAACCACTCTTCTGTTTCTAGTCTCCACGAGACTCTGCCCGATGTCCATATTGTTCATGACAATATGTTTCCTTTCGAATAGTGTCTTCTAAGGTATTTGGCTCGTCAAATTCAATTCGGTTCCAGTATTCCTTGGGTATACCACTAATGAAGCATTATGCCTTCTCCTTCTCTGCCTTGATGTAGGGTACATATCTCAATAAGTTGAGGAATTTGTTGACATATTCCTCTATAGTGAGTTGCCCCAGTTTGAGTTCATAAAACTCTTTAGCCTTCTCGTCGAAATATTTTTCCGACAAATACTTCTTCTAGAAGTACTTCTCAAACTGTTTCTAGGACAGGTCCTCCTCGCGGATCCATTTCATATTCTTAAGATCTTCCCACCAGATGGAAGCTTTTATGTTTAGATTGAAAGTGGCCACTCGGGCCTTCAAATTCTCTGAAATATCATGGACTCTGAAATATTTCTTCAGTCCAAGTAGCCAGGCCTCGACTTCCTCTCCCTTCTTTATATCACCATCGAAGGAGGGAGGTTTGGCCTTTCTGAATTCCTCAAATTTATGACCCTTGGAAGTCTTTTGCTTCTTCTATTTTCTTCGAGAATAGGAACTGGTCCTGTTGCTGGAAGAGCCTTCTTAATCGCCATCTTCCTTCTCAGAGGAATCATCTGGCACTGGTCCTTTACCTCTGGGGTGGACCTTCCTTGAGGTGATCCTCTTAGTATGGCCACTGATATGACCATGTTTCTGCATCTCGGCTTCATACTTCATTTGTCATTGTAGGTCAGATAAGCTCTGCAGTAAAATTGCATTAATTTCAGTTTGCTTTTCTTATTCTTTCATCATCCTTTCATTGTCGGCCTTGCAGCTTTGCAATTCAACCATGAGACTCCTCACAGTCTCGGCTAGATCTAGAGGGGTTTCAATTGCTCTTCTTTCATCAGACTCTTCATATCTATTGTGGGAGCCTTCTCCCACCTCTTGGTGAGTCACCATTTTATACGTCTGTAAATTCCCGTGGCTGATTGTCCGCTTCGGTGAAAAGACAAATGTTGGTTGTTAGTCAAGAGTTAGATACATTTTTTTTTATAACCGATGCATAAATTCATATTTTCACATGTATACCCATATAACATGGGTTTTTCATTTGGGTCTTAATCCTTATCTATCCAACCATGTCAATTGCAAGAGACTCTACCTACTTTAGTAGGTAGCCATCGTAACACTAAAACATGACAATGCAGTTCATGTCCCATATTACAATTTCATTATGCAATCCTTCTTCTTAAGGAGAAAACGCAGATGACAATATATTCTTACGTGGCTCGTGCCTGGGTCCAAGCAAGCCAAGTGTTGTAACCATGCTCTGATACCAATTTGTCACACACCCACTACTATAATAATTTTTTTTGTTGCTTCCTGCCGAATCAGAGCCCCCGAAATATCTACGGAGGCCTAGCGTAAACTAGTTCTCTCTTTCTCTCTGCTCCCATGCGATCATGGATCATGATCACAGGTCAAATAACCATGGCACCTATCAATAATTCGTGACTCGACACTACAGATATGTCGAATCTTTGCAGTCGTCGAACCCCGACAAAACTAGCTACTGGCCAATAGGGACAAATCCCAACAGGGTTAGCGAATGGCCAATAGGAACGGGCCCTGTCGCGCGATTGAGTGGAGTATAGGTGGCAATAGGGAAGCATGACATGGTGGGAAATGTGATAGGAGACGAGTCCCACTTCACATGCCACACCATTCTGAACCCCCCCCCCCCATTAAAGGCAGAATGGAAAGTGGGGTCTGGAATTCGCCTGAGCACCATTGATCAAGGTGAATTAATCCCGACCATTCAAGAGTTGCGCGTTCAATTCCGGACCCCCCCCCCCTTAAAGGAAGAATGGCAGGGGGCTCCGGAATGAAGCCTCAGCCATCGATATGGGCGGGTGGACTCAGGCCGTCTAGATCTACTCGCTACTTACTCTAATGTGCATTCGTGCCCCAGCTTAAAACCAACATTTCTTCCTCACATCTGACGGTCGTAGAGACCCTGATATCCTCCGAAATAATCTCGTCCGTTCATCGGGACTCATCATCACGAGAGTCCAAACTCTTGACCACGGGGCTCCCGAATTCTAGATCCCCGGTTTCCCAACGTGGTTAATCTCTTGACACGTAGCCTCCTTAAATCAGACGGTCCACGACTGCTTCGGGGTTTCCACCATGGAAAGTCCCGATCTCTCGTCACCAAGACTTCGGAATTCGCAATTCTCATTTTCCAAAAATAGGTAATCTCCCGACACGTATCCTCCTTAAATAGGATGGTCCACGACTGCTTCGGGGTTTCCACCATAGAAAGTCCTGATCCCTCATCACCAGGACTTCCGAATTCACGATTTTTGTTTTCCCGAAACAAGTAATCTCGCGACACATAGCCTCCTTAAATCAGACAGTCCACGACTGCTTTGGGGTTTCCACCATGGAAAGTCCCGATCTCTCATCACTAGGACTTCTGAATTCGCGATTTCCATTTTCCCAAAATGGGTAATCTAGCGACACGTAGCCTCCTTAAATCGGATGGTCCATGACTGCTTCGGGGTTTTCGCCCCTATTCACTTGGGGTTTGACCCTCGGGTATCTCCTGACAGATCCAACGGTTGTCGGCTTTTTCAGCTGAGATCTGACGGCTCAGACAGGTTCCTAACTTGTGCATTCTCCCACGACTCCCTGGATGTGGAAAAATCAATGGTCACGATGTTGTGAGACTGTGTCTTTGTTTTCCAGTGACCAGGAACGAAGGTTACTCTCCTCCCTCTCTTCTATCACTCACTTTTCATATCACCAGAGTTCTCTTACTCCCCTCGCGTCTGCCCCCAATCGCTTCTCCCCCACACCTTATCTTCTTGCGAGGTTGCGTGTGGCACAATTTCCCTCACGTTGGTTAGGCATGACGACTCTACGGATGGGTGGTTCACCTCCCCATCCCTCATTAATTCCCGGGGAGCCATCTACCTACCAGCCTACGAGACATTAAATTCAGGGCCAGCGAGCCTCTTTTTGTTCTCCGGGCCAGTGAAGTCCAAATGCGGTATTGATTTTCGGTGGAAGTTAACACCACCTTTCCAGGTGCCTTCCACCGCCTCTCTGCAGCCATCATGGTCTCTTTTTCAGCATATCCCCTCTCAGTAGTCCGGCAATATAAATTCATAATATTATTCACATTCATAGACCTTTTCCACAAGGTCCATTCACATCACATATTCACATTTCTGATTTTTCCATAGTTCTTGGCCAGTCGAGTTATTTTTACAAACTGGGGGAAACAGGGTGTTACATTGTGCCCTTCCAATGTAACTTCTTCCACTTCGTCCTCTGCATGGGGTGATACCATCGTTTCCACGGAAAGGTAGGAATCTCCCTTTGAAGCCTCGGGAACAACCGTTGCAAATAAGAAGGAGTCCCAGGCATTTTGTGGCTCAATCTTGGCTCTTTAACTACCTCACAGGCCCTGTCTTGCATTTTGAGGAGTTCCCATGGTGTGACAACGTATCTACTTTATGCATGGGTGACTTGAAAAAGGCCCAAAGAAAAGAAGTTGATCGAGTTGGACTCACGCGATGAGTCACCAATAGTGCATAAGCTCGGCTGATAAGTAGAACACAGACAAAACATCTAGAATTTATAACAGAGTGGGTAGTGAGTCGAAACATGCCAAGGAACATTGAATGCCTTTCGATGGGATGTTTTAAATAATTTATGTGCCACATCCACATGATGAGTATGATCCGGGCCATGTGAGATGCAACCAATACGAGTTGCAAAGGATGTGCAGTATGATCACCTCCATTTCGTTTTAATTCCCCAACCTCCATAATGAGTTGATGATGGTTGATGCACTTGCTGATGCGACTTTTGTTTGAGAAAAATTCCTGGACCTGAAGAGTTTAACGACTTCCCTTATGAAAATATATGACTCTTTTGGAACTTACTCATACTTTTGGCACATGTTAGGCTCTGGCATCCTTTCTCGATCCCCAGGGCCAACCGGCCACTAGAGTGACTTTGATTCTCATGTTTTACGTACCTGATCTTTCATGTTGTGGCACGGGGATGTAACCCACCCTAACTGAAGAAAAATGTCAGCGCTAACAGAGATGGTGCAGGTAATTCAAAAATTTGCAGAGATCACACAAGTATCAAACAACTAGGCTTAGCGAGCTTTATAGGAAATATCCCTCCGACTATCGAGAAAAATTGGCTCTGTAACTTTGCCGAGGAATCCAAGAGAAACTGGGTCCAAAAATCAACAAGGTGATGAAAGATATCAGACTTCCTGATTTTGGCACACCCAATGACTTCATCGACTTGCATGACATAATCAAATCACATTTCAAGCAATATTCTTCATTGGCCGAAAGACTAGAAAAGGTGACCAACACAGCGCCAGGACAAGTGCAACAATTTCTAGAACATCCGATCAGAGCTGGGGCTGTGCTTCAACAATTAAGTGCTAGTCTAATCAAGTATTAGACACATGCGGTGGAGATCAGAGAATTTTACACGGCCCTGATGGAACATCACATATTTCCATACTTCCAAACCTGCAAGGAGTTGTTCATCAGTTGGTCGAATTATGAGAAAAGTCACCCTTTCAAGTGATATCTTGAGTTGTCTGTTAGAAAAACTATTAGAAGAGAACACAATGTTTTAAATTTTGTTTACTTATCTACAATTAGCTGTTATTTTCAGTTGAATTTTATGTTATAAATAAGAACATCGACCAATTAGTTAGAGGTCGATGGTTGTTGCAAGAAACTCTTTTTTAGTTTGTTAATAACTTTTTCCAAGCTAGCTTTAATTGAGAAGTCCTTCTGGACCAGAGACAAGTTATATTATCATCCACTGCATGTGTGATTGGACGTGGAGAAGAACTATTTCCTATATCGTTTCATGAATGGATTCTCTAATGAGTAAGAGCTATTGAATATATTGTTAAGTTATTTGATGCAATATTTTACCGTTCTTTTCTTTATTATGAAGATGAATCATTGTGTTATTATGTGATGGATGATTAGAGTAGGTGAATTTTTTTTCTTGCCATTATCTTATCGCATATGTCTTTTCTTTCCAATAATTATTATCTCAGACAGTAATTAGATCATCACATGGTTAACATATTAGTACCAGGCCCGTGGTATAAAATTGTCATCTGCATGCTTGAGTAGCAGGTTATCCCAAGCTCAACCTCTTCCCTAGTAGTTAAACTTAATCATTTTTTTACCAAGTTGGTTTATACCGGATTACATCTCATATCGGTCCCACCTAAGAGAATATACAAAAAGAGAAAGTCCAAACTGAAGGAGGATCCTTCACAAGAAAACGTAAAGCCCATCGATAAATTGGTTGGATCGCAAGATCTGGAGAACCATTCCACTATTAAATGCTACAGAGTCTAATTGGACCTCGACGGTGGGTTTGGTTTATATTTTGGAATTAAAGGGATCTAGGACCCATCAACGGAATTGGTGCTAGAAGGAGGGCCTGAATAATGAATGGTTGAGTATATATTTCATATAATATTTCAGACAACTTGTAGATTCAAAACAACCCACATGCATGGCTAGTGATTCCCAAGACAACCCACACACACTAAGTACTCCTGAAAAGAGTGATTCACAACAGACCGATGAAGAACGCTTTTTCCTTGATATACCTTACGCTCTTCCTCACGAGAAATTAAATCAATTGAGAAGAATCATAAGAGCATACGCCTGACAAATCAACACGTTGTCTTTAGCCCCAATACTTCCTTGAAGGAAAAAATAAGCATACCAGTGGTCAATACTATTGATGAGGTTTCTGTGCACACGTTAGAAGACCTAATAGATTTCGCAATCACCAAGATTGAACATCCTCTTAATATGATCCCTGAAACGCCAACCGACGACGTCTCTAAACCAGACAATTTTTTAGAAGAGGAGGAGTTTAAATCAGAATCCGAAGATATGGAAGATAGAAATGACCATGATGAAGAAGGGGGGAAACCACCTCAAAAAAATCAACCTTTCTTGGTCGGAGATGCTTTGGCCATCTCAAGGCGAGTGCATAATATTCCCTGACACCTGAAGAAGTTACTTCCTAAATTCGACCCCGAGACTTCAAGATTGCCTGAAGACCATATCAAGAAATTCATACTAGTGATTTGACTTATGAATGTCCAACATGAAGACATAGTATGTAGGATTTGTTGGATCATGTTGTCATTGATGCCAATGGTTTGATTGATTGATGTCATTGATTGATGTCAAGTAATTGATTGATGTCAAAGGATTAATTGACTGATGATTTATGTAATATAATATGTATTGTATTACTCTATTGACTGATGATGATTGTTTTACTCTATTCAGTTGTTGCTGATAAACCCCAAGGATTGTAGTCCGTAATAAAAGGAAAATTGTACATACATCTTTTGTTCTTTTTGTTCATTGTGGTGATGACTTATTGATGATATATTGTTGATATATGTTGCTGATATGTGCTCACATCTAACTGGTTATAAATGACAACAATGGGTAATGAATAAATGTTGAATTCTAATTGATGAGTTTTTGTGCAAGAGGGAAGTTTTGGGAAAAAGAGACCCACACTCATTCACCCCCCCTCTAAGTGTGGTAGGTGTGTCCAACAATTGGTATCAGAGCGGGCCTTCACTACAATCCCTAACAAGCTTGAAGGAGATCCATAGACACACAAATGGATGATGAAGTTCCAATCCTTGATGAGGAAATCTATTCTACTTGGAGAATAGAGATGAGAGTGTATTTGAAGACAATGGGAGCAGATATTTGGAAGGCAACCATCGGTGTATATGTTCTATTGAAGAACAAGTCAAAGTTTGCATATCAAAGGGAAGGAAAGAAGAATGATGCATTGGCTCTCAATACAATTCTTAGTGGACTCGCAAGCCCTATCAAAGAGAGCATGGGACAATGCACTTCCACCAAGGATCTATGGCTAAAGATAGAGGAGACATATCAAAGCAAAGAAGAGAAAGAAGAAATTGAAGACCACTCCATCAATATCATTAAAGGTAAAGAATCATCAAAAACTCTTGAATGCATTATTTCTAAATGTGATTTTGAAAAAATTTCAAGTGAAGATAAAGAATTAAGTGATAATAGCACAAAGGAAGATCTTGAAGACATTTCAAATAAAAACAAAGAAGTATGTGTTGATATTGACAAAAAGGAAGATCATGAAGATATTTCAAATGAAGGTAAAGAACACTCTAAGGCCCTTGAATGCAATGATGATGATGATGAATTTTTCTCTACAAGTGAAGAAGAAGATGTAGATACAGTTTGTGTAAAGTTTGATGGTATTTATCCCATGAAAATAATAGAAGGAAATCTATTAAAACTTCAAAAGGAAATTGA
>ML823380.1:41843-69844 GCA_009831015.1 Picea engelmannii
GTTATAAATGAAAACAATGGGTAATGAATAAATGTTGAATGCTAATTGATGAGTTTTTGTGCAAGAGGGAAGTTTTGGGAAAAAGAGCCCCACACTCATTCACCCCCCCTCTAAGTGTGGTAGGTGTGTCCAACAGGATTTTCCCCTATATGTATGAGAATTCATCTTCCATGTGGTATTTTAATTTACCGATAGGATCTATAACTAGCTGGATGAAGTTCCGGAAAGATTTTCTAGATAAATTTACAGAGGAGACTACTACGAGAGCTCCGATGGCTGAGTTGTTCGCCTCCACCATGCGTTCAAAGGAAAGGGTCAAATATTTCCAGCAAATATTCACGACCATCTTAAACAAGTTTCAACCCGAAGCTAAACCAACTCAGGAGTTGCAAATTGAAGTTTATGCTAATGCTCTCCCAACTTCTATTTCCATGTTTGTGAAGAGGGCTGCCAAACGAACCCTAGCTGAGAATTTTGAAGAAGCCAAAATGATATATATCGAGATGAAAGGGTGTAAATAAGGCCAGGTCTCTTTAGTTAAGAAATAATTTCAACCTCCTCCCAGGAGAGGACTCCTTTTGACTAGACCGTCAGGGAAATAAGCAGAACAAACTCCTGACAAGGGTAATGGAGACATAGAAGATCTACAATGCATGGTTAATAAATTATCAAATGAGATCATAGACATGAATAAAAATGTAGGGGAGGGAAACCAAGGCCAAAGGCCCTATAATCCTTTCTTTAAAAGGAACCCACCGTTCAAATCAATTGAACCTTCCCCAACTAACTTAAATATCGATCTAGGGAATGTAGCATGTAATTCTTTCTATACTTATCACCAGGAAAACCACTCCGAGAGAGACTGCTCTCAATGGGTGCATGCCATGAATTTGATGGCCAATCGGTTTGTAGATGAAGTCTCCCTGACTGAAAAAACAATAAGTTCAGTTATGAATGTTGCTAACCAAACAGATTGATCCACCATAAGATACAACCATGCTAATATGAGATCCTAACCTGATCATGCCTTCCGAAAGCCTATTCGAGTTTGAAGAACCACCCACAGAGGTCTCAGTTGTGAAAACGAGAAGTAAATGTCCTCCTGTCTCAAAGGATCCTACTACCACTCAAATGTCAGGGGAAAGGTCAAATCTTGATCACCTGAAAGAACCTTTTTCTCCCCGTAATAACCCTATTAACATCCATACTCGAGAATCTCCCAAGATGGATTACAACATAGTTGAAGATTTGATGAAGTTAAAGGCTAATATGTCAGTTATGGACATATGTAGAATCCCTTAGAAAAAGGACTTTCTGCTACAAGCTTTGAAATCAGTAGAAAACCCTATGACAAGAAATGATCAGGAAAGAAATCTAACTCCCACAGTTCTAGTAAATAAACCAAATGTGAATACCTGCTCAGAAGATAAGAAGGGAAAACTAAGTTGAGATTGGTTTGAGAATTTAAATAGATACTTTAGTACAGACAAGGAACACCTTTGGCTACCACTGAAGGGATACAAAAATATAATCAGAATTGATATGGAAAGGTATCTAAAACATACCATCACTAACCTAGAAACCTTGAACAAACCCTCATCGACAAATTTCCCTATGCTAGGCAATTATTCCTACGATTCCTACTTCGGGAACTTTTCCCCTCTCTTATCCAATGTTCCTCTCACTCAAAACTCTGAAATGGTGTTTCAAGATAAATCATTGATACTGACAGAGGAAAACCTCTTATGTCAAGAACCTGTGCTAGAAATCATGAAAAAACAGATATGGAAGCAAGAAGGTAATAAAAAAGGAGGATTGGATAACCTACTTTAACAAAATTGGACCATATACTTTGATGGATCTAAGTTGAAAGAAGGATCTGGGGCAGGGTGCATCCTTGTTGATCCAAAAGGTAAATGCCATTTCCTATCCCGTAGATTAGAATTTGAATGCACCAAAAACACCGCCGAGTACGAAGATCTGGTACAAGGGTTAAAGAAATCCATAGACTTAAATGTCAAAGAATTAAAGGCTTTCAGAGACTCTGAGATTATCGTTAGACAAGTAAGGAATACTATACATTGCATTTCCCCACACCTAAAGAATTATCAACAAGAAGTGCATAGGTTAATAGAGCATTTTGAAGCTTTCAACATCATAGCGATCCCCAGAGAAAAGAATATCCTTGATGATTCCTTGGCCACAACTGATTCAAGGCTATCACTGTTAGAAGATTATGAAGCTTTCTGGTTCACTGTGGAGCTACTCTACGAACCATTGGTGCCCAACAATATTTCTAATTGGAAATCCTTTGAAGGGGATGAACAGATCATAAACTTCTTGACTAACTAAGACAATTTCAAATACTTAGCTATTAACGATGAAGTATTCCAGGAACAATCAACAGGAACTGAGCCTCAGACAGGTCAACCTATTGACAAATCAAAGTCTCACACAATTCTGAAAGAGATAGCAAATTTGGAAAATATTTCTGACCTGAAGGAACAATTTAAGGGACCTAAAAATGAAAATCCCGGTAGCTCTTGTCCCATGTATGAAACTATACATCTCAAAGCCCTGGAAAAGCCAAAGAATATAAATCTTGACACCACTATATCTAAGGAGGAAAGGAAGGATTATCTCAAACTGTTTAGACAATATCAAGATGTCTTTGCATGGTCCTATCGAGATCTAAAAACTTATGATACCTGCATCATTCAACACACTATCCCGTTAAAACACGAAGTGAAACCCTTCCAACAGAAGCTCTGAAAGTATCACCCATCCCTAGAACCTCTCATGTATCAAGAATTCAAGAAACTTTTAGATGCCAAAATCATCTTCCAGGTTAGGGATTTTGCATGGGTAGAAAATTTGGTCCCTGTGAGGAATAAGTCTGGAGAAATCTGCTTATGCATAGATTTTAGGAACCTCAATAGAGATTCAGAAAAGGACAATTACCCAGTCTTTCCAATGGAGAAACTCTTGCAGACCATGTCTGTCTCATAGATTTTCTCTCCACTGGACGGTTTCTCAGGTTACAGCCAAGTCCTGGTTTCAGAGGAAGATCGTTTCAAAACTACCTTCTGAATCAAGTGGGGAACCTTCGCTTATAAACGCATGCCTTTTGGGTTAATCAACACAGGAGTGACCTTCCAAAGGGCCATGGATGTAGCATTTCAGGGACTAATCAACAAGTGTGTGGTAGTGTACCTAGACGACGTAACTGTGTATTCAAAGAATAGACCAGAGCACATCCAACACTTAACTCAGATTTTCGAAAGGTGTAGGAAATACGGTATATCCTTAAATCCTAAGAAAAATATTACCGATGTCAAGGAAGGTAAGCTGCTAGGCCACATTATATCTCAAGTAGGCATTCACATAGACACAGAAAGGATTAAAGCCATAGCTCAACTCATGTTTCCTCACAACAAGAAAGGTATGCAGTCTTTTTTAGGACAAATCAATTTCGTAAGGAAATTCACTCCTGATTTCGCTGAAACTATCAAACCCTTAGAAAAGATGATTCATAAATATGTCGAATTCAAGTGGGATTATGAATGAAAGGATGCTTTCAACAACATCAAAGCTGCTATATCTCAAGCCCTCATGTTACAAAGTCCCGATTTCAATAGAGATTTCTTCCTCTATACTTTTGCCTCCGACCAATCGTTAGTTTCAGTATTGACTCAGAAGGATGATGACAACAACGAGGCCCCAATGTCGTTCATGAGCACTAGCCTCCAAGGAGCCGAACTAAATTATCCTGCCATAGATAAACAAGCTTATGTAGTTTATAAAGCAGTAAAACACTTCAGGTCTTATATCCTCAAGAACCACACCAAAGTAATCGTGCCTCACCCTGCGGTCTGATCCTTATTCACTCAACACGAGATGGGGGAACGAAGATGGAAATGGATGGAAATAGTTAAAGAAATTGATCTAGATATAAAACCTGCCAAACTATTTAAAGGGAAAGGGTTATGCAAACTCGCAGTCGAAGCCCAGGACCAAGTAAATGAAGATTCTGGGTGGGAAAATGAAATGGCATTATGGTGTGACAAATTTTCAAACATCTCCCTGGGATAAGATTCTTGGTACGGGAAGCTAACTTATCTCTTACACCATGGGACTTGTCCAGAAAATATCAACCCTAGGGAAAGGAGAGATCTCAAGTTAAAATCTGCACAATATCACCTCATAAAATCAATACTCTTCTAGACAAATTTCTGAAGGATCTCCATGATGGCCTTGTCGGTGGACATTTTGTAGGAAACACCACCACTCATAAGATACTAAGAAATGGCTATTATTGGCCCACCTTGATCAAAGATGCTCACACATGTTCTAGAAGTTGTAAAACTTGCTAAATAAGTGCCGGGAGGGAGAAGAGAATGGCAGTCCCACTCCAACCAGTGACTATCTCTAGGCCTTTTGAGTAATGGGGGTTAGATATCATAGGATAAATTACACCCAGTTATTCAAAACAACACAAGTACATTCTTACAACCACTGATTACTTCACGAAATGGGAAGATTCCATCCCTCTGGCTCATGTTAATGAGAAGGTGGTGATCCAATTCATAGAACAACAACTAATCACAAGGTTTGGTGTCCCTTCTATCCTAGTTTTTGATAATGCAACTTATTTTTCTTCCACCCTATTGACAGAGTTTTCTCTAGCCAAAGGAATCATAATTAGGTGCTTTGCAAATTATTATCCATAGGGAAATGGGATGGCATAATAAACTAATAAGAACCTAGTGAGAATATTAAAGAAGACGGTTGCAGACAACCAAAGGAATTGGAGTAATATACTCCATAATGATCTATGGGACGATAGGGTCACACCCAAGGAAGCTATAGGAAATTTCTCATACTTTCTGGTTTACGGGTAGGAATCCATTCTCCCAAACGAGATTTATCCTCCATCTCTTCAACTAGCCCAAGATTCCAAAGGGGAGCCTTCATCGGTCAGACAACAAAGAATTGAAACTCTGCTCATGCTAGAAGAAGAAAGGGGAAATGATAAGTCAAAATTCATAGCCCACCAATAGATATTGAAAAGATGGTTTGATAAGCATAAGGCTAAAGAGAATAATTTTGAAGTAGGAGACTTAGTCCTAAAATGGGACAGGGTAAACGATCCAAAAGGGAAGCATTCTAAGTTTCAAAATCCGTGGCTTGGACCTTTCCAGGTGGCTGAGAAGATTGGGGAAGGCACTTATCAATTGCATAATCTAAGGGGGAAACTTGACTCCCTCCCAGTAAATGGCCAATTCCTAAAACAATATTTCCAATAAAAAAAAAAGAAAAAAAAATTGTTTTGTATGCGTGTTTTCATGATTGTGAAATGCATTTTTGTTGTTTTGTTTTTCTTTTGGACTTCTGTGATTTTGAATATTGTTTTTAGCAAGACGATGGTCGACCTCAGGTCATGCGACATAGAGAACTCTGTTCCTAACTCATCCCTCACATAAAAACACAAGAAACATTGGGGAACTTGCAATTGTTTCGAGGGGCTCTCTATCTAACCTACACAGATGAACAGATTTGGAGAAATGTCAAAAGTGTCTGCTTAGTGGTTTGGTAATACCTTAAGGGAAAGAAGGAAAGATGGAAGGGAATACATGAACCCTGAAGACGAATCTAGAAAAGGATTCACCTTAACCATCTCACTTTGCGAATTAAACAGAGGTCATCCTCTCTCACTTGCTCAGGGAATCCTACCGAAATAAAATTGACTTTATCAAATGAGTGAATAGTAGAAGAGGGTATGCAGATAACTCTGTTGGGGCTATGGATGCTCGCTAGCAGTGGAGCAAGTTCTATGATGTCGAGGTGACTCTATCGAGGCTATGGACTCTCACTAGAAGTAAAGAAACACCGTAGCAAGTGATTAAAGGTAACTAAAGGCTTCATGAATACTTTACTAGATTTTGTCAAAAAGGGGAATGAGTTAGGGTTACAGGAAACGAAGGAAGAATAAAGGTGGAAAACTCCACAAGAAGACCCATAAGAATCAACTGAAGAATTTCAAATGAAAGGATAAAAGAGGCTTTGATTTAAAACCAGTCAAGTTCTCCACCAACTTTTGTATCAGCTGAGCCTGGAGGAAGAACAAAGATTATGCTTTCACCAAGTAAGTCACCATTTTTTGAGCACTCAACACACCCTAAAAATTCAATGTCAAATTTTAGTTTTTGGGTACCACTTGATCTTTTTTCATTGTATGATTTGTCTTCATTGTGGAAAAATGTTGCATTTGCTTACCATTTCGAATATCATTAATTCTTTAAAGGTTTTCTTAAAACAATGAAAATCCATGACTTAAAAGATTTAACTTCTGAATAAGAATCAACAGCTAAAACGGTTCACCCAACGTGTCCAATTTTGAGAATCGGAAAGGATTAAACGTGAAAGAAAATCACTAGAGAGAAACGAAGTAGTCGAGTGTCGATATTCATTTGCGTCAGCAGACGGGAGTTTTATTTCATGACAAGAATCACCAAGGATATCACCGATGAACGACCCCTTCGGCATCGGAAAAAGGCTAAAGGATAAAGTGATAATGAAGAAAGAATTGATATCATTGATTGTTGACTTTCAAAATGTTTTTGATATCGAGGGTTTTTCGAGGACGATAATCCACAAGGAAACTATGAGATAGGTTTATTTCCAAAAGCCAATACTCGATACCTTTTTCTGAATTGGTAGTCCCAATTCAAGCTTAGGGTACTCGACTTAAACAAAGTCCTGAGTCTGACCATTACCAGCAAGTTGAGTTCCTAGTCTTTAGTACCATGTATCCCGAGTCAGTGATTCCACCTCAGCGCCATACAATGAAATCAATCGACATCAGAGGTTTTTTGCAAAAGGATATCAATGAAGAATGAAAATCAACTCAGAGCAGCACTAAGTATAAAATCGGGGCTAACTTACAAGAAAATTGGACAAAGAACACAGTATATTCACACGCAAAAAGGAAAAAACGATGCATTCAACTGATATGACCAGAATCCTTTCATCAAAATTTTGAGACTTTATATATTAATTTTCCATCAGGCTCAAGGTACATATAGTAGACACTGTCTACACCTTTTGGCCAACCAACCCGATTACATTGAGAACATGAAAATTTTCACAAGAAAAAGGGAAAAATATCAAAATTTTGCGTCACGTCTAAGAATACAAAATAGAGTTCAAAATAGAGTTCACCAATCATTCCTCGTCTGTGCGCTTACTTTATCCCCGGCTACCTCACGCTCCCTGAGGTGATTTCATTTTTTGTTCTTCCGACACCCTTTGCGCTTCGCACAACTGCATGATCATATCTTGTGCTTCCTAAAGCCGCCTCTTGAGCCATGTTGCGTTCCCTTCACGAACTTGTGGTGCTGTCACCTCAAGGGTCTTTGCTGCCAACTGTTGTCGCAATTCTCTATTCTCCTGGTAAAGTTAAGCTATGGCGAGTTGTGCCTGCTTCAATTCTTGATCAAGTCCTCGGACGTTAGAACCAAAGGCTTTGGTCCTTCTTGTTCGACTCTTTCTTCCTCGACTTGTGGTTTCAAAAATAGCTATATAGTTAGCGCACATTAGGAACTACTTGGTGGTTGATCGGGCGCACGAATCAATCGGGATTTGACTTGCCCCCCCCAACTTCCTTATTCTTCCTAGAACTTCCTCTCCTCCACGGTATCTGCTTTTGAGGAAGTGTGGCTTCCAACTTGTGTCCTTCTGATGTAAATTCTTCCACTTCTGCCTCCGCACAAGGTGATACCATCATTTTCGTGCAAAGGTATGAATCTCCCTTTGAAGACTTAGGAACACCTGCTACAAATAAGAATGATTCCGAGGAATTTTGTGGCTCAAACCTGGCGCTTTGGTTGCCTCGCAGGCCTTGTCTTGTGTTTTGAGGACTTCCCATGGTGCGATAATGTATCTACCTTATGCATGGGTGACTTGAAAAAGGCCCAAAGAAAAGAATTTGGTCGAGTTGGAATCATGAGAGGAGTCACCAATAGTGCATAAGCTCAGCTAGTAAGTAGAACACAGACAAAACATATAGAATTTATAATGGAGGGGGCACTGAGTCGAAACGTGCTAGGGAACACTGAATGCCTTGTGATGGGATGTTTTAAATAATTTATGTGTCACATATGTGTGATGGGTATGATCCAGAGCGTGTGAGATGTAGCCGATAGGAGTTGCAGAGGATGTGCGGTACTATCACCTCGATTTATTTTTAATTCCCCAACCTCCATAATGAGCTGATGATGGATGATGCACTTGCTAATGCGACTTCTGTTTGAGAAAATTGCCTCGACCTAAAGAGTTTAAAGACTTCCCTTATGATAGTATCCGACTCTTTTGGAACTTATTCATACTTTCGACACATGTTCGACTCTGACATCCTTTCTCAAACCCAAGGGACAACTAGCCACTGGCGTGAATTTGACTCTCATGTTTTTCATACCTGATCTTTCATGCTATGGAATGTGGATGTAACCCACCTTAACTGAAGAAAAATGACGACGCTAACAGAGATGGTGCAAGTAATTTGAAAGGTTTCATAGATCACATAATTATTAAACAACCAGGCTTAGCAAGCTTTACAAGAAAGATGCCTTCGACTATCGAGGAAAATTGGATTCGTAACTTCGTCGAGGAATCTGAGAGAAACTGGGTCTGAAGATCAACAAGGTGATGAAAGATATCTGACTACCTGATTTTGGAACACCCGACGACTTCGTCGACTTGTGTGACATAGTTGAGTCGCACGTCAAGCAAGATTCTTCATGGGCCAAAAGACTAGCAAAGGTGACCAACACAGCGTCAGGACAAGTGCAACAATTTCTAGAACATTTGATTAGACCTCAGGCTATGCTTCAACAATTAAGTGCTATTCTGATCAAGTATCAGACTCATGCGATGGATATAAGGGAATTTTATGCAGCCTCGATGGAACAACATATATTTCCATACGCCCAAACCGACGAGGAGTTGTTCATTAGTTGGTCGAAGTATGAGAAAAGTCACCCTTTCAAGTGATATCTTGAGTTGACTGTTAGAAAAACTGTTAGAAGAGAACACTATGTGCTGAATTTTGTTTACTTATCTACACTTAGCCATTATTTTCAGTTGAGTTTTATGTTATAAATAAGAACATTGACCAATTAGTTAGAGGTCAATGGTTTCTGCAAGAAACTCTTTTTTGGTTTGTTAAGAACTATTTTCGAGCTAGCTTTAATTGAGAAGTCCTTCTGGACCAGAGACAAGTTATATTTTCATCAACTGCATGTGTGATTGGATGCGGAGAAGAACTATTTTCTATCTCATTTCATGAATGGATGTTGTAATGAGTAAGAGCTATTGAATCTATTGTTAAGTTATATGATGCAATATTTTATAGTTCTTTTCTTTATGATGAAGATGAATCATTGTGTTATTATGTGATGGATGATTAGAGTAGGTGAATTATTTTTCTTGCCGTTATCTTATCGCATCTATGTTTCCTTTCCGATAATTAGTATCTCAAAAAGTAATTAGATGCTCACATGGTTAATGTATTAGTATTAGGCCTGTGGTATAAAATTTTCGTCTACATGCTTGAGTAGTGGGTTATCCCAAGCTCAACCTCTTCCCCAGTAGTTAAACTTAATCCTGTTTGTTTCCAAGTTGGTTTATATCGGCTTACATATCATATCATTCCCACCTAAGAGAAAATACAAAATGAGAATGCCTAAACTGAAGGAGGAGCCTTCACAAGAAAACATAAAGGCTATCGATAAATTGGTCGGATCGCAAGATCTGGAGAACCATTCCACTATTAAATGTTGCAGAGTTTAATTGGGCCTCGGTGGAAAGTTTAGCTCCTACTGTTGAATTAAAGGGATCTAGGACCCATCAACACCTGGATAAAAAAACAACCATGTGTATACAAATCCAAAAACTGTGCAGATAATTATTGTGCTAAGATTATGAAATGTTCCTAGATTTTTTTTTTATGCAATGTTTTCTCATAAGACTATGATTAATGTTCTTGTTGTCCAAGAATTATTGAAAGCAGGTGACCAAGATTAAAGGTCTGAAAAAGGGCCTATACGAGGAAGAAGAATCAATATTTTTGAAACAACTGAATGAGAAAGGAATGGCATGTGTTGTGAGAAAGAACATCGAGGACTGTGTTCCTTTAAGGGGGTGGGAGTTGTAACACCCCTATTTCCCCCAGCTTGTAATTAATCATAAAATAACATTTACCATGCTAAGGCATGTGGACAGTGTAAATTTATTATTGTTTGATTTTCCAATAACTGATTGTGGGGGTGAATCCTTGAAAGTATTGGCCATGATATCACTAGAGGAAAGAATGTGAAAACTATAAGGGAGGGTCATTATATCAAATAACCACAAATTCCCTTGATGAGGATAATAAACCTCCTTTGGATCCCAAGGAGACAAATCAGTTAATGAAGAAAGGACCAATGGTTTAATTATCAACCACTCCCATGAATGGAAGCATGGCCAAAATTGCAGAATGACAACGCGAAGTACCATTGGGTATGACAAGCCAAGATAACCAGAGTTCCCTTCTGACAGAAGCAACATGATGGGTTGAGAACCATCCTGGAAGAAAGATATACAAATGGATAAGGAGAATGAACATATCTCTCCAATGGATAAGGAATAGAAGGCCACGAGCTTGATGCTGGGTGAGCATCTGATAAACCTCATCGAGGCTATAACAGAGAAGAAAATCTCAGAAATTTTGCAGAGAACAGAACCTGAGTAGAAGCTGAAACAAATAAAGAGTCCTTGAGAACTGCAAGAGTTCCCCGGTGATATCATGGCTTGGCATGGGGGTGGCTAGAGTGATAAGAATGAATTCCTTTGGGCCTATGGTCGGGTGGAAGGATGAACACCCACAGTTAGTTAGTTGGCTACCACTTGTAATAGATAAGTAAATCACATACCTTGTATATTTAAGTGGTACTATAAATTAAAGTTGGATATCCTATGAATGTTATAGGGATAAATATGTTTTCTTAATGATTTATACTGTACCCCTTTTTGGTGTCTGCTTGATTGTATAATTAGGCAAGTAGGAAATTATATAGATGGGATATGTTTTATACACGTAAATGCTTGCATTTTGTGGGGACTTAAGCTATAGCCATGAACTGTGAGTTCGTTGACCTTGGGCATAGTTTTAGGTACACATGTCGACCCTCCTAGTCGTTCTGAGTCCCTTGGATGATGGAGTCTATTAAAGCTCAAGAGAGATAGTGAACATATGCATAGGTTCTCTGTGAGTCAAATGAATATCGAGAGCCACTTAAGTTCTAGAGTTGAGGAATGAACCAAGGGGTGCGTGGAAGGATACTTCCAAGTGTTACTTCCAAGAGAAAGAGCGCAAAACTCTTAAGCCTTTCAGAGCTAACAAAGCTCATGAAGAGTAGCGATATTGAAGTATCGAAAGGGTAGGCTTCTTTGTTTGGATAATGAACAAACGAGAAAACTATTCGGAAAGATCCAAGGTCCATTGTGACTATTGGATACAGAAAAGAGTGTGGGAGTTAACCCCTTTAGTGCTCTGGACTTCGCGATTTATGCGAACTGTGAGTTATTTGTAAGGGATGTAAAAATCCCTGAAGTCCCAAAGTCTCGAATTTAATCTGGACCATGGATCTCTGGATCTGTCGGGATCCTTCTCGACCATTTGATCTATGAGAGTCGGAGCCCGTTCTTTGGGATATTTGCATGTTGGAGTGACCAAAACCCGAAAGGTGAATTTACAAAGCACTTAGGAGACACTCAAAAAGTTACTTCCAAGAGAAAGAGCACAAAGATATTAAGCCTTTCAGAGCTAACAAAGCTCAGGAAGAGTAGTGATATTGAAGTATCGAAAGGGTAGGCTCCTTTGTTCGGATGACCAACGAATGAGAAAACTATTCAAAAAGAGCCAAGGTCCATTGTCACCATTGGATACGGAAAGGAGTGTGGGAGTTAACCCCTTTAGTGCTCCAGAATTCATGATTTATGTGAACTATGAGTTCTTTGTAAGGGATGTAAAAATCCATGAAGTCCCAAAGTCCCAAAGTTAATGTAGACCGTGGATCTTTGGATTTGTCAAGATCCTTCTCAACCATCCAACCTATGAGATTCGAAGGCCACGCTTTGGGAGATTTGCGTGTTGGAGTGACCAAAACCTAGAAGGTGAAGTTACAGAGCACTTAGGAGACACTCAAAAAGTTACCGAACACTCTATAGCTCATTAAGGAGTTCTTGAGAGAAATTTTCCAGGAGGGCACAAACATCCCTTTGAGGAATAGAAGGGACAAAGACCTTCGAGGTACGAGAATTTGAAGCTCAGAAGAGATAGTGCTAAGAGGGCACAGGAGTAGGACTTATTCCAAGTCCTGAAGCTCAGAAGACATAAGCGCTTTTTAGAAGTGCAAAAGAGGTCCAAGAGATGACCTTGTAGGAAGAACAAAGGTCGAGGCCTTTGAATACTTAGAAAATCCTCTAAACTAGAGGAAGTTGAAATATCAGGAGGAGGAGTGACAGTAGTCATCAGATCGGTTGTGGAGAGGAGCCTAGACCATTAGATCAACGTCTAGTGAACAAAGGAAGCACAAAGAAGAGGAACGAATCCCATCTGTTGGATTTGAACACGAAGGACCAGTAACCATTAGATCCAGAAGTAAATGCATGAGACTTAACCCTTGTGTGTGCAGGAGAGTGGACTTTTCAAAGTCCCGAAGTCTCGAAGTAAATTGGGACCGTCCATTTTCAAGGAGGACAGGTGGCGTAAGATCTACAACTTTGGAGGATATTGGACAAGGAGGAGGACAAATAACTGGATTAAATCCTGGCCGTTGATCACCAGGGGACATGCGTCAACAGATCAGTAACTCCGAAGAAATCACTTCAAGAGTTTCAGATTGAGAGTTGAAACTCCTGAATCCCGAAGTACCAAAGGGTCGATGTGCCGAAGGGCCGAAGCGCTGAAGTGTCAAAGGGCCAAAGCACCGAAGAGACAAAGAGATATTGACCATTAGATCTAGACGATAGGTGGCATGAATTTGTGGCTTCCAGGTGAAGACCTGAAGTAAACTTCAACATCAGATCATCTAAAGTAGATCTGAACCATCAGATTTAGAGGACAGGTGGCGTGAATCTATGGATTCCGGGTGAAGACCCGAAGTAAAGGTCAACCGTGAGATCGTCCGAAGTAGATATTAACCATCAGATCTAGAGGACAGGTGCCATGAATCTATGGATTCTGGGTGAATACCCGAAGTAAACGTCAACCGTCAGATCATCCGAAGTAAACCTCAAGCGTCGGATTACCAAAGTGAATCCGAGCCTTCAGATTAGTAGCTTTGGGAAGTCCATTCAAGAGTTTCTTAGTTGAGATTTGAGATCTGCGAAGTTCAAAGTCCTGGAAATCCGAAGAGAATCCCAATCGTCTGATTATTCGAATAAGATTTGAGTCGTCAGATGACCCGAAGTAAATCTCAAGCATTGGATCACCAAGGTGAATCTGAGCCGTCAGATATTGTCTATTCAGGAGAAGGCAAGGATTGAGAGTTGAGAATTTTGAAGTCCAAACTTCTGGAAATATGAATATAAAGCTTCGGATCACCCGAAGTGGATCTGATCCATCAGATCCAAGGGAGACGTGGTGAAAATGTGAGAACTCTAGATAAATATTAGAATTAATTCATAATATTCAGATCCAAGGGAGATGTGGCAAAAATCTAAGAACTTCGGATAAATATCTGAAATAATTCGTAGTTGTCTGATCTAAGGGAGACGTGTAACAAATTTGTGGACTCTGGGTAAAGACCCAAATTAATCCTCGATATGAAGATCAAGAGGAAACGTGCCAGTGGATTATAGCCTCCAAATAAAATACATTGGGAAAAAAAAGGGTGAAGTTTGAGATTTGATATCTCAGAAGTCTGAAACCCGAAGGAGATATCGACTATTTATTGAGAAGAGGGCCATAGGACTGTTGATCGAGTTGAAAGGTCAACCACCTGAAGTAAAGGAAGGACCGTTGATCTAGTTGAAAGGTCAACCACCCAAAGTAAAGGTAGGGTCATTTATTAAGAGGAAACGTGTCTGCAGATCGTCAATTTAGAATATTGAAGTATGGAAGAGAGCAGGGTTTTGAGAGTTGAAACTCCCAAAACCTGAAATCACGAAGGAGATCTCGTTCGTTGATTTCGCAAGAGGTCAGATCTGATCCTTAGGTCTAAGAGGGGTAGATCTAAACTACCAGTTTGCAAAGTACCGTCAAGATCGGGAGATCGATGGTCCCATAGCATTGTGGGGATAGGAGTTTCTCGAACGTTAAAAAGTTAAGGGCAGGCCGCAATTCAAACCGTGGATTTGAAAAGAGGACACGTGGAGGCTCGAGGATTTCCAATGGTGGTTCCATGAAATGTGGGGGGCATTGTGAAAATGTGCTCCTATAAATTAGTCAGTATAACCTAAAATGTCACATGTTTTCTATTGACATGGGTGGTTGTGACATTGTGCCTTGATCCATAATTGGATCTAGGAGCCAGATGGGGCTAAAAAAGGCCTAAAAATAAAAGTTCTCGGAATATCTCCAAAATGGACGTGTGCGTAGGCCTTGTCAATATGAACCCAAAAACACTTAAACAAGATCAAACATATGTCGTATGCTCCAAATATTGCGATCTGTTGATTTTTCCAAACATGCAAAAAAGTGATGACTGTACAGTTTGTATAGACGTACAACTGACATGGCAGGGTATGTGGATGCTGACATGGACAGGTACAGGTGGACCAATAAGAGAGTGACATGTGTCACCACTACAAGGGGGACACATGGCATGTTTGTACAAATGACATGGCACGTCTGTACGATTGATGTGACAGGTCCATACGACACGTGACATTGATGTGGCAGGTACAGTAAACACGCTAACAGGGAAAATAGGTGGCAGGCAAGTGGTCGAATCGACAATTGACACATGGTAGATTGTTGACAAGTGGTAAGGTGCCATGTGGCCCACTCATGGGCTTCCATGTGGCACATATTTATTGGTTCGTTTGTTTGGTTGCAAAATTGTTTGGGTCTACGAGATTCGAACCTGTGACCTATGGTCCGGTGGCAAACATGTTTACAGGGCCAGGCTAGTCAACCCACCTGTGATAGTCCTTATTAAACATTGGCGCAATAATTATATAAAAGTTTGGATGTTTGTATGTCTGATGGAGTAAAAGGTTGGGGCTAGCCCCAACCCTCAACGAAACACTATGCAAGACCCTACCATATTTTCTCATTGTTAAAATTTTGGGTGCATGTTTATGTATGGAGAGTTGACCCAGCCCTCATGACGCAAAAGCCTTGCATGTGACCATTGTAACATGCCCATGGCTCCTACCTTGACACTTGGCGCAGGAGATCAGGGGTTAGCACCGATCAGTCTGGCTAGTCCGCCTACCAGGGGGATTAACAATCGACTTAGATCTAGGGGGATTAACCAGATTAGCACGTGGAGGAACAGGACGTGGCCACATGAGTCGAGTCTTATGACCATGGGCTAATAGGTAAGGGGGCCAAAAAACTAGCACTAGTCTAGGGCCACATGGAGGCGCCCATGTGACTAGAAGCGCAGAGAAAGAGGGTTGCGTCCTAATATTTCTCAAAAGTGGCTTTAATACTTTATATTATGATTTTTTATGATTTTTTAAGCAGATTTGTGGGATTTTGCCCATTTTTGGGAGATCTTGGGCCGTTTTTGAGGCCAGATCTTGGGAAGAAGTTGGGATATGGTTACCAAATTCAAGCCTATAAAAACTAGAGGCTCTTGAAGTCATGGGAGGAGGTTCTGAATAGGTTTATGCTTCCGAATTGTTGAGTCAAATCCATTGTCATGCAGGGAAGCTATTGAGGAGCACACCTTTGTGGGCCATTTCTGGGAGCTTCGTACATCCGATTTTGGTGTCGTCCATTTTGATGGATTCTTTAGATCTGGTATAACAAGACCAAACAATTTTTGTAATCTATTGGAACTTTCATGATTTACTTGAAAAGATTTGAAGAGAAATAAGAAATCCCATTGAGACAAGGCCCAGAGATGTAGGCGAGATTGTCGAACTCCGTTATCAATTTGGTGTTTTATGGTTTGTTTCTGTTGTGCTTATGTTCAAATCTATACATTGCTTTATGGTTTTCATGTTTACTTTATAATTATTCCTCTTTCATTCAACTTCCTAAATGGTTAATTAACACATTCTAAATAACTCAACCATTGTCATTTAAAAGATCATTTCAGATCAAGTGGTATCAAAGATAGTTGACGATTGGAAATTGAGTTTGCATGTTAACCAGGGAAAATCTCATCTCAGTTGGGAAAATGGCATCTACAGAGGGACTTTCTCATGATGAGAAGGATATTCAAAAAACTCTCTTTGCCATGGCCGAGATTGTGAAAGTGTTGTATGAAGACTACTTGGAACGAAAGAGATTGGTTCAAGGGAAAAATTCAAAGAACAACAAAGGTGAAGAAGAATTGAAAGAAATGTATTATACACCGGATTCAGAAATCAACTATAAGGTATGTAGTGGAATTCCTTCATCATTTTTCACATAGTTCCCATCAAAATGGTTTTGGTGCATTTGAAAACCATATAAGAGGTATAGGTTTGAAATTGCTAACCAAGATGGGTTATGAAGGAAAGGGCCTTGGAATTGAGGGCCAAGGTATCATTAATCCCATTGAGGTTATGGAAATACCTCGTTATTTAGGATTGGGATATGGAGCATTCTCTAATATGGGATCCAAAACATTGGAAGCAGGTGATGATTCAAATGATCAGCTTAAGTCATTGCAGGATCGATTCACGAAAGGTCATGGTGTATAAATCCATGATTGTGATAGTGAATGAAACTCGTCTCCAAAACAAAGTGAAAATCAACAAGGAAGGTATGATGGTCATGATTTTTACAAATCTCTTTTTGATTATAAAAAACATAATCATGTAATCCGAGACATGTGGAATATGTATCCATGTACCTTTTGTCATTCACCTAAGCATTGTGTTACCAAGTGTTGGAAGAGACAATATTTTTACAGGAAGTTTTTTTCGACCAGGAAGGAGACACGACATAAATACCCAACTCCACAACAAAACAAAGAGAAGGGAAAACAAGTCTGGATGCCAAAAACTCATTGCACTTATTGCAACAAGGGTGGATATCAAAAGGCTAATTGTTGGAAGCTTAATCTGGAGATTTGTCCAAGGAGGGACAAAAGGATTGTGCATGTACTCACAAAGGAAGAGACATTACCAACAAATCAAGAGGAACAACATGAAGGAAAGAAACCAACCACTTGGTTTTGCCATAAGTGGATGTCACATCTTCATTGTATTTTACTTCGATTAATGTAATCACACATGTTGAAATGATGACCTGTTATAACATCATTTTGAACAACATAGTGGTTTGTTTTTCTCCTTATAAGTATGTAATTAGTACAGTCCATTTTTGTAACCTTTTGGAGGACCAAAAGGTCTTTAGTGGGGAGGTGTGATCCAAAATTGGATCCAGGAGCCAGATGGGGCTTAGAAAGGCCTAAAAATTAAAGTGCTCGAAATCTCTTCAAAATGTACCTATGAGTAGGCATCATCAATACAAACCCAACGCATCTTGAACGGGATCAAATGGACGTCGTATGCTCCATATAATGTGATCTGTTCATTTTTCTAAACAAGCAAAAAAAGTAATGATTGTATAGTATGTATAGTCCATACAGTTCCACGTGGCAGCTGACTATTCAATTCGTACAACCGTACAACTGACATGGCAGGGTACATGGATGATGATGTGGATAGGTATAGGTGGACCAATCAAGGAGTGACATGTGTCACCATTGTAAAGGTGACACATGGCACGCTCGTACGGATGATGTGGCACATTCGTACGAATGACGTGGCAGGTCTATATAGTCTGTACGACATGTGGTACTGACATGGAAGGTACAGTCAACATGGTAAAAAGAAATACATGTGGAAAATAAGTGGATGAATCAGTGATCGACACATGGCAGATTGTTGACAAGTGGTAAGGTGCCACGTGGCCCAGTCATGGACTGCCATGTTAAAATTTTTGTCTCTCATCGTTAAAATTTTTGGCTATCATATGCTCTCATCATTAAAAAATTTGGTGTGTGTTTATGTATGGAGAGTTGGCCCAACCCTCATGGTGCAAAAACCTTTCATGTGATCATTGTAACATGCATGTGGCTCCTACCTTTGCACTTGGCATGGGAGATCATGGGTTAGCCCTGGTTGGTCGGGCTAGCTCGCCGACCAGGGGGCTTAATCACCGGCTTATATCCAGGGGGCTTAACCATATTATCACGTGGAGGAACAAGACGTGTCCACATGGGCCGAGTCTTATGACTAGGGGCTAACAGGTAAGGGGGGCAGCGAACTAGTGCTAGTCCAGGGCCACATGGAGGTGCCCATGTGAACAAGAGTGTGGAGAAAGGGGGTTGTTCCCTGATATTTCTCAAAAGTGGTTTTAATACTTTATATTATGATTTTTTATGATTTTTTCAGCAGATTTGGATTTTTCCCATTTTTGGGAGATCTTGGGCCCTTTTTTAGGCCAAATCTTGGGAATAAGTTGGGAGATGGTTACCAACTTTAGGCCTATAAAAAGAATAGGTTCTTGAATTCATGGGAGGAGGTTTATAATAGGTTTATGCTGATGAATTATTGAGCCAAATCCATTGCCATGCAGAGAAGCTATTGAGGAGAGCACCTTTGTAGGCCATTTCTGGGAGCTTCATACATCTGATTTCGGTGCCATCATTTTTTATCGGTTCTTGAGATTTGGTATAACAAGACCATCTCATTTTTGTAATCCATTGGCACTTTCATTATGTACTTGAATTTTTTTAAAGAGAAATAATAAATCCCACTTAGATAAGGCCTAGAGACATAGGCAAGATTGCTGAACTCTATTATCACTTTGGTGTTTTGTAGTTTGTTGTTCTCATGCTTATGTTCAGATATGTACATTACTTTATGGATGTCATGCTTAATTTATAATTCTTCCTCTTTCATTCAACTTCCTAAATGGTTAATTAACACATGCTAAATAACTCAACCATTGTCGTTTAAAAGATCATTTTGGATCAAGTGTCTTTGCTAAAATTGTGATGATAAATACTTTCCCAAGAACATGTGTAAAGAACAAATTTTTTTTATGGCCATTTTAGAGGATGTTTCGGATGAAGAGGTTGAGGTTTCACTTCAAGTAGATCTACCCAAAACAAATGATCCTACACGTCCCTCTGATCCACCTGAAGTTGAATCACCGATTTCACTGAATGCTCTCACTGATTTTTCTTCTCCTCAAACGCTCAAATTGATTGGTTACATTAAGAATAGGAAAGTCATCATCCTAGTTGACAGTGGAAGCACTCATAATTTCATTAATTGTTTCCTTTGTCAAGAATTCAATTGTTATATCTGTGTTTTTAACAATTTTCAAATCATGATTTCCAATGGTGGTTCCATGAAATGTGGGGGGCATCGTGAAAATGTGCTCCTACAAATTAGTTAATATAACCTGGAATGTCACATGTTTTCTATTGACATGGGTGGTTGTGACATTGTGCTTGGTGCTTAATGGTTATGCACTGTTGTCCCATCACCATGGATTTTAAGTAATTAACCATGCAATTCCAACAAGAATCCCAACAATATAAATTCCAAGGCATTACATTAGGGTCTCTAGAGATCATCAGTTCCCAATGCATGGAAAAGTTACTCAAAAAAGGTAATTTTGACATCATTTCCCAACTCCATTCCATTCAACTAGTTGAGATACTCCTGGTACATCTCGACCTTCAAGAAATCCTTTCATGCCATTACACTATTTTCCAAACACCCCACGGCCTTCCCCCCTCCCATAGAGACCATGACCATTCCATTCCTTTAATCTTGGTTAGTCTTCCTCCCAATGTTCCTTCGTATTGTCATCCCTTTGCTAAAAAAAATGAAATTGAGAAAATTTTCCAAGAATTGTTAAAAGCGGGTGTTATCCATCCTAGTACTGACCCATATTCTTCCCTTATTGTCATGGTCCTTAAGAAGGAAGGAACTTGGTGAATGTGTCCTGATTTTCATGCCCTTAACAAAGTTACCATCAAGGACACATTTTCCATCTGTGTCATAGAAGAACTTCTGGATTAAATCAGTGGGGATAAATACTTTACGAAACTTGACCTACATTCGGGCTACCATTAGATACATATGAAAAAGGAAGACACCCCCAAGGCTTCATTTCACACTCATGTGGGCCACTATGAGTTCTTGGTCATGCCCTTCGGTCTCTGTAATGCCCCCTCCAATTTTCAAAGTTTCATGAATCATGTGTTTCATTTTTTCTTCTTTCATTCTGTGTTAGTTTTATTTGATGATATTATCATCTATAGTAAAACTTGGCCATCCCATATCACCCATGTATATCAAGTTCTCCATCTCCTCTCCAAGCACAAAATTTTCCTCAAACAGTCTAAATGTGATTTTGGCACCTCTGAAGTTGAGTACATGGGTCATATTGTTGGCAAGGATGGTGTAATGGTGGATCCCAAGAGAATTGAAGCTATGCAGAATTGGCCTCTCCCTAAAACTCTTAAACTTCTACATCTTTTACTGGGTTTAACAAACTATTATTGCAAGTTTGTTCATAATTATGGAAAACTTGCAGCTCTTCTCACAACTCTCAAAAAGAATTCTTTGAGTTGGACTCTAGTAGCTTACCAATCCTTCAAAGCCTTGAAATAAGATATATGCTCTACTCATGTATTGGCCCTACCTGAATTCACCAAGACCTTTGTTCTGGAATGTGATGCATCCAAGAGAGTAATCGAGGCAGTCCTCATTCAAGAGGGATGACCTTTGGATTTCACCAGCAAACAATTGTCGAACCAACATTTGGGACAATTGATTTATGAAAAGGAAATGTTGTCTATTTTCATGCTGTGGATCTTTGGCTCCCTTATCTATTGGTACAAAACTTCCAAATTAAAATGGATCATAAAAGCCTCAAGTACTTCCTAGAATAATGCATTTCATCCCTAGATCAATAAAAATGGGTGACCAAGCTGTTTGGATATGATTATGAGATTGTTTACAAGAAGGGAAAAGAAAATGTGGTGGTTGATTCTCTTTCCAGGAAATATGAAGATGAAGGGTTTATGTTTTCCCTCTCATTCATTATAGTAGACCAACTTCAAGTTGTTCAACATGAATGGTTTCAAGACCCTAAAATTTCCAGCCTAATCCAAAAAATTCAACATGATCCACAAATTGTTCCAGGGTACTCTTGCCACAATGAAGAGTTTCTCTATAAAGGTCACTTGTATTTAAGAAAACATTCGACCCTTAAACCCAAGGTGATCTTTGAGTTTCACACTTCACCTACAACGGTCCATTCAGGTATTACCAAAACTTATGAATATTTAAAATGATCTTTCTTTTGGGACAATAATAAACAATACCTTTTCACCTTTGTGGCCGAATATGATACATTTCAATGCAATAAGGGTGACACTGTCAAACATCCTAGTACACTCCAACCACTTCTTCTTCCACCTTCTATTTGTATGGATATTTCCATGGACTTCATTGTTGGCTTACCAAAATCAGGCAATACATCAGTCATCATGGTGGTGGTAGTGGATCTTCTTCCCAAATATACTCATTTATATGCTCTTCAACACTCGTTCACAACATTTATAATGGCTCAAATGTTTATGGATAATATCTTCAAAGTTTATGGAATGCCTCATTCTATTGTTTCTTACAATGATCCCACTTTTACTAGCATGTTTTGGAAAGAAATATCCAGGCTCTAGGGAACTCAATTGCATCTCAGCACAAATTATCATCCTCATATTGATGGCCAAATGAAAGCGATCAACAAGTGTTTGGAAACATATTTGAGGTGTTTTGTGTCTGACAAACAAAATCAATGGGTTTAGTGGTTACCCCTAGATGAATGGTCACATGACACCTCTTATCATACTTCCACTTGCATGACTCCTTTTGAATTCGTCTACGGATAGAAGCCACCATCGATTCTCCCATACATGTGGGCTATTTCCAAGGTTCAGGAGGTTGACCACAATCTTACTGTTTGCATGAAAATTCTCCATACTCTCAAAGAAAATTTGGTAATGGCTCAAAATCACATGAAGCAGTAGGAAGATCATTGTCATTTTGAACATCAATTTCTAGAAGGGGATCATGTGTTTCTTTGCCTCCAACCATACAAGCAGACTTCACTCAAATCTCAACAGTGTCAGAAACTTGCACCAAAATTTTATGGTCCTTATACTATTATCAAACACGCAGGGTCAATGGACTATCAATTAGATTTTCCAAATTACTCCAAGCTACTTCTTGTTTTTCATGTCTCATGCTCGAAAAGAGTGATTGGCACCAAATGCCACACCCATACCATCCTTCCTGAGTTGGATGAAGAAGGTTCCATTTGGTTGTAGCCACAATCCATATTGGACCAGAGAGAGCATCGTCTCCATTAGCGCGCCATCAAAGAAGTTTTAGTTAATTGGAAGGATACTCCACTAGAATATGCCACCTGGGAACCGACTACCATTTTGCAACAATTTCCTAATCTTAAGCCTTGAGGACAAGGCTCTTTTCCATGGGGGAGGGCATGTTAGGGACCTAACCCCTCACATAGATAGAATAATATATTTTCCATGTAATAATGGATGACATTAGTTAATAAGGAATAAATATATTTTCCATGTAATAAAGGCCGACATTAGTTAGTAAGGCTTATTTAATAAATGTGACCAAGTCAATGTAAGAAGACCTAATATAAGCTTCCACTTCTAGAAAGATGTTCCTCTAGAATGTTCTTTAGAAGATAGAATTAGTATAAATAAGAGTAGGAGGCATGATAAAGCTTGTATTGAGAATTATTGTAATAGATCTCTATTTTGTTGGAGGTTTCCCCCTTGAAGAGGCAAGTGAACATTGATTTCTTTGAATAAAGGTATTATTTTTGGTGTTGCTCTTCTCATATTTTGTTGATCCATTGATATCTATTGAATATTCCTATTTCTGCATATTATATTAAACTAGTAACTTACATCTGTAAGTTGTTGGGGGTGTGGTCTATCATATTACACTTGTTCGTGTTGTTAATTTTGCAATTGAAAGTTTAAAAAGGGTTGTTGTGCAAAAGAGGAAAAGTTTGGCTTGTAATTTGCAAGGCCAAAACTGTACTATGTGACCAAATTAAAATGCACGCCCAAGCTTCCCTATAGCTCCAAAAAATGTTTAATAATTTTTAAAATAGAATTGGATATATGATAAGTTTACCTAAGTCATTTAAAGTGTAATTGAAGAGTAGGAGAGGTTTCTTTCATGCACCTAGATTTGGGATTTCATGTAAATTTGAAGGCAAAACTGCCTTAGAGTAAAATGCATGCCCTAGTCTCAAGTTTGACCCAAATTGAGTTTTTCAACTTGTAGAATGTGTAATTTAAGATTTTAAAGCTCTTTATAATCTTATATTGGAATTTTAGAAAAAAACTTACCTAATGTGTGTAAAAGATAAAAACATCTTTGTAAAACCAAAGGGCCAAATTGTTAAAGTTTGCTTTATGAATCTGCACGCCCAAAGTTGGATAAGCCTCCATAGTTTAATATCTAAGTTGTAAATTGATAATTACAATATTTTTAACATGTTTGTACAATTAAGAGTTCATTTACACTCCAAAAATGACGATTTATATGCACAAAGATTCATGATATTTTAATGAATTAGAGGATGGTGGGTTGTGCGATCAGAAATCAAGGTCAATGACTTAACCAACCAATGATACATACAAAATGACAAAAAAAATTACAACACATAATTAAATCATATAATAAAATACTTTAAAGAGAATATATCATAGAAAATATAGAGTTTGTTCACCTCCAAATTTATTCACTGAAGTTGGAGAGTGTGTAATTTATCTTTTTACATATGCATATACCTTTGTACTTGAATTTAGATAAATAGAATCCTTTGTTGTGAAAAAAAGACGAAACGTAATTTGTAATGCCCCTCCTTGCCTAACTCTTCTTTGAGAAGGATTAAGAGGTTATTTTGAAGATTGATTAAAGGGTTTAGTAACCATGTTTCTAATTATTTTGTATGTATGTGATTTATGGAATGTACTCAATTGACTAGATGCAATTAATAGTCTTAATTGTTGAGTATATTAGTGTATACATTATGATAGATATATGATTGATCATGGAATCAATACTTATACTTTGAACAAGTGTGATTTGTGCCAGGTGGATAGGACCTCCAGGACCTCTAGGTGGGGTTGATTAAAGGAAGAAGAAGGATAAAGAAGTCAAATTAAATATCGTGAAAAATTAATGAAATCAATTGAATTTCATTGATTTTATATTTCTTATATTTCATATATACACACATGTATTGAGACATGAATTCATTGATCTTAGTGGTGCAGGACATTGGTCACACAGAGGTGGATATGGTTGTTTGGGAGAACTCCAGGTTGGGGGTAAGGAAATAAATATTCATGGAGGGTAGCTATCAATATTGTACAATTAAGTATTATGTTGTTTATATGATATTGACATGTGTGACATATGTGTGGTGTTTTCATGTACAAGATACAAGACAAGACTTTTCAACTTCCCAACATATGGGTGTGGGTCATAACCAGTAAACCATTAATGGAGACGTGGAGTCTCAATGGAGGCGCGGAGTCTCAACTGAGGCCTGGAGTCTCAATAGGGGCATGGAGTCTCAATTGAGGCTTGGAGTGTCAATAGGGGTGTGGAGTCTCGACTGAGGCATGGAGTCTCAATAGGGGCGTGCAGTCTCAAATTAGGCATGGAGTCTCAATAGAGGTGTGGAGTCTTTAATTGCAGATTATATGGTATTATGATTTGGGGGTGCACAGTAAGGTGGGATAACCTTACTCCCCAACAAGTAATTCTTTTATATGTCAAATTAAGCTATGGTAAAATTAAAGGACCCTAAGGTTGAATTAATTTATAAATTAAATACCCACTTTAAGTGGGCTCTTAAAAATATCATTATTTTATTTTAAAAGAGAATTGTTATTGTAAAGAAAATATTGATTAATTATAAAAAAAAAGAGGGAATGTTGCATGGGGAAAGGGTGATGAATACTAGGGATTAAATAAATAAAATATAGATAAATAAATAAAATAAAGAGAGAAATTCCTAATTTTGCATGAGGTGGCTAACCTCATGGAATCTATAAATAATGGGTGGAAATCCATTTTTTTGGGGAAACCCTAGAAGCACATAAATGTTTTAACGTGAATGACTTATGAGAATGATAACTAGAATCTAGAAGGACATATAGCATGATGAATCTAGATGTTACTAGTGGATGGTAAGTAACAAGAACATTTTGCAATAAAAAATGGTTATGAGCCACATAACTTAGGGGTCTCGGGGAAGGAATTTGTTTTCTGAGTATGGTTAGGAGGAAACCAATTGATAACATATAATTTGAATTGTATTCAGATCAAATGCATTTTCAAATTTGTTTTCGTGCATACTGGGTCACATATCACATATGTTTAATATTGTCCAGAAGGGAGTTAATGTCTCAAATTTCTTTCATTAACTCATTCTTGCAATTGTCTGTATTGTTGTGCCAGTGGCATTGAGAATGTTGATGCTCTATAGCATGAAATTTGGTGCTAGAGGAGGGTCTTGAATCTAGGACCTTTATACTGAAAGAATGCACAGAGCTATAAGATTTGCAAGAGGGAAGAGAGATTCATGAAGATATAGTTGGATTTGACTTGGGTTGGATTTTATTTGTGGGTATTTTCCACTGTATTATTCAGATTTATTATGAATACTGAATATTTAAAAATTTGGTGTGTGTGTTTTTTTTCCAATTAAAGGAGTGTTTAAAGAAACTATATAGACATGATTAATTTGGCCCTTGTGGTAAACCCTTTTCATGTCACCAATCACGATTTCAATCTTTTCTTTTAACATAAAAAACTCCATGAAGCCCTCTAATGAGATGTAATGTCAAATAATTTATTTCTTCTCACTCGACTGTTAAGAGTATTTAGAGTATTTTTGGGTGTGGATTAATTTTCTTTAAGAAGTGATAAAATCTTTATATGGTAAGATTGTTGTGCTAGATGTAATAGAAATTTTGGATGCAATGTTTATCAATTTTGTATCCCTACTGTTAATTTGGTATTAGAAATAATTTTCTTTTCTAACACATGTATCCTTAACACCAATAATAGAAACATGGCCTCTGTACTCCATCTTTGAAATATAATATATGATATTCTAAGAAATTACGTAAGCGCCCAACCCCTTTGGCACATGATAATTTTCAATATTGCTCCCATACCGATGTCTTTGCATTTACATAATCATCCTCTGTCATTATAGACCCTAATTCTATTTTTTGGATAAAAAATGGTCATAACAAAAATACTATTGTTGAAACTCTAATCATAAGTTATTTAGTTTACCTAACTGTTATATAGTTACATGATAGTTATGGTACAATTATGGTATATTTGTATTATATATGTACATCTATGTACATGATTATTTGTTCGCTCATTGATGAATATAGAGTATGCCTTTTTTGCCAGTATTTATTTATTTTTATTCATCATGGTTTCTTGATTGCTTGAATTATTTCCATTATGTTTCTTCATTTTTCTTAATTATGAATCTAATAGTGGTATCAAAGCAATGTATGATACATGTGAGCCTGGACATTGACGAATGATTTATCAGAACAAATTTATGATCATTTGGATTGTGATGGATACATTTTGAAGAGAGGGCATGCTTGGTCATTTGTTCATTGGATGGTGAATGCCCTTAGTTGATTGAATGGAGAGCCATTTGGCCTAGAGTGAATATGCAAGCATGCAAATATCAAGTTTTGCATGAATAAGAGAGAGATGGAGGGAGCGCCCAGGCTTTTATTTATTTTTAGCATCTGATGATGAAAATGGAGAAGAAACATTTCCATACGGATTAAAGGCCCAACGATGAGTTGACGAGTTTCTTTTACCCTATTATTTTTTGGCTACTTGTCCATAATATTTAAGATCTTGTTTTAGTTTCTGAATATATTTTTATTATGGTAACAATTTTATTATTTAAATTTTTTGAAGGAGTCAATGGAATTTGTAACCTTGATCCATGCCATGTTTTTCCCTTCAAAGCTTACGTGAATCAACTCTGACCATTGAACACACCAATCTATGAAAAAATTAGTATGATTATGAGTTTCTGAATCCAAAGGAAAGTCGGGAACCAGAAGCTGTCATAATCGCCCTGAGAAAAAGTGTAGGAGAAGACCACGACTTAACAGAAAATCGTGGACAGTAAAATTCGGTCGTTGAACAGTCAGCAATAGGTTGATGGATACGTTTATTATCCTCTGAAGAATCCCAAAGGGGATTGCATACATAAATTAATGCTCGAAGTAGTGGATCTCCATGAAGAAGGGTCACTTGGAGAAGGTCAGAAAGGCAAACAAAACTACATTATTTTAAAAGTCTTTATTAATTTAAAAAAAAAAGGTGTTATTATTAAAAACAAAAAGGTGTAGAGACAAGAAAAGTTTTTTATTTTTCAAAGAAAGTGAAATGTCAAATCAGGTATCTGTGAGAGGATCACTTGAATATTAAGCCATTTTTGAGAGGAAGGGGCATTGGATTGTCTCCAAAATTGTTGTTGTTTGCATTTGGGAAAATTGACTAGACTTTGAGGTCATCCTATTGCTTTTAGATAGAAAAGCATCTCTTGTGTGAGAAGATTTACAAGTGTAGTTTGTGTAATTAAAGACCAAGTTTTGTGGAGGTCAAGTTTTGTTTTAAAAGAAAGACCAGGTTTTGTATGGAGG
>ML823381.1:21730-33095 GCA_009831015.1 Picea engelmannii
CCAGCCTTGTTTTGAATATTTCCAGCTTCATGCTGATGTTGATGTGATGCCAACCTTGTGCTGAATATTTTCAGCTTCATGCTGATGTTGATGTGATGCCACCCTTGTGCTGAAGATTTCTAGCTTAGTGCTGATGTTGATGATGTTTTTTCTCCAGCCTTTGTGTTGTGATGTTGTTGTTGTTGATGTTGTATCAGCCTCATGTTGTTATTGATGATGATGTATTAGTGTTATACTAATTGATGTTGATGCATATGATGCCATTCCAACTTCATGTTGTGAATGATGATATTGATGAAGAGAAAAACTTCCGATGATTTATAGATGTGCCATTCATTGATCAAGACGATGATGATGTCACTGCCCTATCTCTTTCTCTGATGATGTTGTGTTGTCGAATACCCTTCTTGTTAAGGGGGAGTGTTTAAATATTGTAACTACAAAGAGTATTCTATTTATTATTTAGTTATTATTCATCAGATCAATCACCTTTTGTGGATTGATCATTTTGGGCTTTCTACTTGACCAAATACCCTTTTGTGGATTAGTCAAAACCCTAATTATATTATGCTAATTAATAAGTCTCCCCCCAAGCCTAATTAAAATGGTTTTATCCATTAAGAAGAGAAGTCGACCCTGCCCGGTGAAGATACACCTTTCCAGCACCTGACGACTAGTATAAATAAAGGAGGCTAGCACCTCATTTGTTCACTCACTCATTCACTCATCAAGTGTGCAAGTTTGGAGAGATATAGTTGGGAGAAGAAGGAAGAGAGAGACACATTGCTCAGTGTTGGATATTCTCTAGTGTTTTGGTTTTCTGTCTTCGCATTGTATTGGCTATCTATATTAAGTAAGTTTTTCTGGGTTTTCTCCCCCATGAGGGTTTCCCAGGATAAATGTTGTATATATTATGATTGTGTTTCTCTCAGTGATCCTGCCTATGCTATTATTATCTAGTAAATTGAAAAGAAACCTAATAATAGCTCAAAACGTAACATGCGATGCATATATTCTACATGAACATTTATCTCTATGGTGTATAGATACTACGTGAATATTTATCTATTCAGTGAATATATGTATGGGGTGAATATTATCTCTGTGGTGAATACATACAGTGGTGAATATTATGTCTGCGGTGCATACATACTACGTGAATATTTATCTTTGTGGTGAGTAATTGATGCGGTGAATACATAGTCATATAATTAAAACAATAATATATCTTTGCCATAAATCTTATCTGTACGGTGAATTGATGCGGCGAATACATTCTATAAGTCTACGATGAATTTGGTGTGCGGTAAATATGATCTGCGATAACTAAATCATGTTCACGACTATTCAAATCCTATAGTGAATCTGGTACACAAGTTTCTTATTTATTTGTTTTTATTTTCAATATAAGTAATTCACTGTTGATACCTAAATATAACAAAGGAAGTCCTAACAAACTAACCCTAGATAGTCTATATGGATATATAGAATCAATGGAAAAACGTAGAGAAGAGAGAGAAGCCAAACTTCAAAGTGAGTTAGTAGCAATGCTTCAAAGTGAGTTAGTAGCAATGCTTGATAATAAATTTAGATCCTTAGAAGATAACATCTAGAGACAGATAGACACTTAATTATTAGGGTTTGAGACTCAACTACATAAAATGGAGGCTAGATTACAAGAAATAGAAAAAAAAAACAAAGAACAAAAGCAATCAAGGTGGGAAGTAGAGGTCGAAGAAAACAACAATCTTAGGGACATGGTTAAAGAGCTAGAAGAAAAACTAATTAACAATTTGGCCCTAAATAGTGTGGAACACAAATTGGATATCAAACTTATCAAAGAGGAAATGAAAAATCTCAGAGTTAGACCATGAGCGTAACAAAAGATCTTTGATGTTTTGAGAAATCTTACGCTGCAGACAGGTTAAGCTCCCCTCGGTCTGGTTTTCTTTGGCTAAGACAAAATAGAGAAAGTGGACACTAACATCTCTTGCTCCCGTCTATTCACACATGAAAATGAGAAGAAAGAAAAGGAAATAAGAGTGCACCTTTTTCGAAGGTTGTCCTCCCTGCTCCTTGTTGCTCCAACATTGGATCCAATCCTAGATCGAACACAATCTTCCTGCACTAATACAAAATTATCTTCCTCTTCTGCTACCTGCACAAAGTTATATGAAATCAAATCTAACCAAATGAAACAAGCATAAACATCCATGTGTAAAGTAAATGAGACAAAAGTATTAGAATAGGCCAAGCTTATATTCATGAGAAACAATGGGCACTTACAACCAAGTTGATGTGATGCAAGATTCCTCCAATGCTCCTCCTATCCAAACCCTTTTGTGCACTTCCAGAATTCTATTGAACTATCTCTAAATGTCACAAGAATAGAGGTTTGATGCTCTTCAGAACTCTCTTTTTACCCTTGAGTGGCCTCATTATATATCAAATGAAGGCTCAACCACCATGGAGTATTTTATGAGTATGGTTGAGGATATGGCTCAACTAATTAGGATATTCAACCTAGGATCAAGTATATAGATAGGACTTGAATCCCTTTGACCCAAACAAAATCCAACCTCCCAGAATCTTCCCTCCAAAAAAGGTGGAATTGGTTGTAACCAAATTGATGCTCCCCAAAGGCTTAGCACAGAGCGTCACTGATGCCACCCTAAAGTTGAGAATGAAGTGTCACAAAGGGAGTGACACTCCCTATATATGGGCAGGGGGCGTCAGTCCTAAAAAATGGTCAAAAACTCAAGGTAAAAAGTGCTTTTTGACCTTCAAATTATGAGTTTTCTTCACCAATTTGTCTAGGGAACATGATAGACAATTCCACATGATGATAGAGTGTATTTAGGCCTCCATGTGATGGGTTTTCTCCCCCAATTTGTCTAGGGAACATTATCAACACTTCGACAATTGCGACATTCAATTACGACACTTAGTAGAATATAAGTGTGACACTAAACAAAATAGTGACGAAAGTGCGACACTTAGTACAACACTAGGTAGTGTGCAAATTTTACGTGTAACACTTGAAACTCATAATGTTTGGTAAAAAAGAACAAGAAAATTAGGACACATTAGCAATAGTCAAGACATAATTTAAAAATAAATCACAAATTGAAACAACTAGCCTTATAAAAGCAAAAAGGATGGGAAAAATAATTGAACATAAAGATAGGTTGTTTCAGGTTATGGTAAGCTTTAATGCCCATAAATATGACATGCTTAGTAAAACTTTGAGCTTAAAAAGGTCTGGAATATTTATAAATAAATACCTCATTCTATAAGATCAAGCTATATTAAAGAAGGAGGTTCAAAAGGTAAAGGAAGCCAGAAAGGAAGAACAATGGGAAATAATTAGGAACCAGAAAGATATTATTAAGGATAGTTTAATGTCCCCAATATAATCCCTAGTTTAATTAATGTTTAATGTAGATATAATATGTGGCTACAACCAAGCGATGTATATGTGAATTGTATTTCTATGTTTTAATAATAAAATGTGATGCTAGCTGCTAAGGGGACATGGACAAAGATGGGGGCTGAATTAATCCACAGGAGAGAGAAGGGTCTAAGAGAATGCCTAAGAGGGGTCCAAGGGGGAATGAATCATGTATATTAATTCAAAACATTTTTCTAAATTTGCTATTAGTATAAGAACCTTCTAATTGTTTATTGAGTGATCCCGAATCCAACCATTGAATACATGTAAGAGGGTGGGTGTGAGTGGTCACATCCCATAATTATTGGGCACATGGGGGAATGAGTACAATCAACTTGGGGAAGTGTGTGAGTCAATAAACAAGCCAAAGGAGAGGAAATTCATATGGGTAACAAAAATAGTTGGAGACATTCAGTTTTTAGGTGCATGAAAAAAAAATAAAGAGAAGAAAATAGATCTTGGAGCTGGAACATCCATGGAGGGATAATTATAGAGCATGTTGGAGCACTTTTGGAGTACTTTGGAGCTGAATACTGAAGATGCAGGTTGTGAGGCCTGAAGAGTGAACTCATGTGTGAGTTTCACTGAAAAAAACATGTGTTTGTTGGTAGTTTTCCTGGTAGCAAGTTCCCTTGAGTTTCCCAGCTGAGAGATTCTTGGTTACTTGTGATAGAGAGACCTTGAAAAATGAATGAGACACTCGAGGGACCAAGATCGATGAAGTGGTACATTCCTTGGGTTGGGTAGGTCGAGAGGAAGAGAGCTGGTGGAAAATCAGGATAGATGTAGGAGAATACCAGTAGGTTGTGAGTTTTATGAGTTGTGAGTGGATATTGAGAGACTACCCTCTTTTGTGGATTATTGGCCTTAGCTCGAGGTTCAATTGCTATTGATATTTGGAACAAAAAGTCTATGGTTGGTTGGAACGTCCGTCCCAAGTAGCTTCTTGCACGACTGTTTATAAAATATAAGCATTTTATCTTGATTCTGTTGTATTATGAGTTTATTTGTTGTTCATGAACTGTGTGTATTTGAGAATGATTTATATGCTTCTGGAATTAAGTTTATTAGCTGCATTTCATGTCTATTTTAAATGATTGTAGATATATATAATTAATTGTAACATACAATAGCTAAATTTGATTTTAGTTCATAGCTGAAAGCTACAGAAAATTAATTTAGTTAGATGTAATTTTTTGTTTCCATGAGTATTCTGCATCGTAATGTTCCTTAGTTGGTCTGGGGGTCATTACAAAATGATATCAGAGCTCTAGTTCAAACATTGGGTTTATATGGGATAAGAATGAGTGTGAATTGAGTAATTCTATGTTGCATACTTCAATCTGTGCGAATTTGGGGGAAAAAAGAGAAGTTGGAGTGAAACCCCCAAATTTGTGGGAAAAGTTTGAGTTTAATTTCCTCGGAGTAGTCAAAGAGATGACCTGGGGCATAAATCTATAAGTTGCAGAGTCAAAATCGACCTGGAAAGGTAAAAAATTGTGTTCTAATGGTCGTTGTAGTGTTGAACAAAGTTCAAAAAATCGACGATGGAGATTGCTTTTGATCTCGATATTGACGACTGAGATCCATCATGATAACTTTACAAATTAATAAGGTTTCAACCGTTTGAAAGGTTGATTAGATCAACAACCGATATTCAGTTTTGACGATTAGGAAGTTGAAGTAGATTGATGGTATATATTAGTTTCGTTCAATTGGAAGTTGGAGCCGATCGACGATCAAGACCATCTTGAGTGAGAGATCGACGACCCAGATTCACCTGGAATTCAATCAAAGATCATTAAGTGTTGAAGTTCAACAACATAATTCATCGATGACTGATGGTCGAATAAATTTTTTTGGTGAAGAGTTGGATTTGTCCAGAGGAAGTCTTTGATCATTGATGGTCGATGATTGGGGATTGATAGATTTCGGGTGAAAGTTTCACGCATATGAAGGAAATATTCGATCATCAATGGTTGATGATCGTGGATCGAAAGATTTTGGGTGAAATTTTTATGTGTCCAAAGGAAATATCCAATCCTCTATGGTCGATGATTGAGTGTCGACATCATTAGTGTGATGTTTAAATTCTTCCAAGAGAAACTGTCGTTGGTTGATGAAGGAAAGAGGGTGATGATGTGTCATGCCACATCAACATCCACATTTCATTCCATGTCATCATCCATGTGTCATGCCATGTCATCCAAGTTAACACCTCAGGATGACATGTCATCATACACATGTCATGACACATCAACATAGATTCCATGTCAATGAAGAGTTGGTCGATCACCGATGGTCGAGGTTCGACGAGATTTGTGGGCAGGTGGTTGTTAAGGGAATTCATCGATGGTCAATCGCTGATGGTTAGGACTCAACAAGATTGGTGAGAAAAATGGGGTTTAAAAGAGAGAAGAGATAGTATTGATGGCTGATGATCAGGTGTCAGGGAGATTTGCGAGTAAATTGGGTTTGCCAAAGAGAATCGTCGATTGTCGATTGTCGATGTAGTGTCGAGATTTTTTTTAAGTTGTCAATCAGCGATGGAAATTGATATGCGGAGTTTGGTAAGGTTTAGAGGATCAACGACTCAAATTTCACTCGATTTTGAGATCAACGACTCAGATTTAAGGGTTGTTAACACAGTAAAACAATCAATTTTATGTGAAATTTTGTGGTTTTTGAAGGTCATTAACTTGCGAGGTGATTTTGAATCCCTAAATGATGTTTTTAGCTAATCAAAACCCAAATAAATAGAGTATACCTTGGTACACTCTGTTTCTGCAGTTCAAATAAAACAATTTAGAGAGAGATATCCAATCAGCTATTCTGGTGCAATATAGAGCTCATATGGGAATGTTACAACAAAAATAGTAAGGGTGAAATTTTGGCACCAGATTACTTTTAGGGGGAATAACCCATTGCTCATAAGTCTTCTTGGGGATCATGAACAATCTATGGAAAGATTATGAACCATAGAAACCAACAATGGAGCCATACTTGGGATATGGGTACCCGAAAATGTGCAAGAAGAAAAATAAGTCACCTATAACATATAGGGATAAATTCGGTAAAATAGTCAAAACTTCTTTGAACCATAACTTTCATCTTGGAGCTCGGATTTTAGAAAATGAATAGTTGCTGGAAATGTGTTGAGGATTAGAAGACATCTATCCACCCAAAATTTTGTTTTGGGTGCTAAAATTTCTTAGAAAGTGATAAAGGGGATTTCTGTAGCAGTAAAAGAGTGGAAATTGCAACTTGTAAATGTTGTAACGTTTCACTCAGAACTTAGATTGAGGCACGAGTACAGCCATTGGAATTTTTTTTAAGAGAGGATGTCATATAATGAATCAGATTTTGAATTTGGTACATTTTGTTCTTCATAAATTAATATGAATAATGACGTGTATTCTAATTGATTAAATGTTTTATGTTATACATGTTCTAACAATAATTATTACATGCACATTTCTTGAGGAATTAGTGGTACAAGAAAGAAACTTTGGTTCTTATACGAGGAATGGATTTATGGAAGATGCTCATGGATATTACAACCACAAGGAAGAGATTAGAGGCATGCATGTCAACATGGGTAATGTTGAGATAGAGTCAAATGGAAGAAGAGGCAGACATGAGAATGCAACTATGAGAAGCATGCATAGAGAAGTACAGAGCTATAGAGAAGATAATGAAAAGGTTATGAAGGCTCAGGAAGAGATACTTCAAAGTCTAAATATGTTGCATAAGAAAGTTAACAAATATTCCGGCACCAAGCAAGAAGCTAGTGCTAGACAAGTGTTAACATCCAGATACCATAACATAAAGGATGGTCATATGAATGATAGGTAGTCAAGAAGGATGAGAAGGATACGTCATTCCCCAAGGTAATCCACTAGGAGAACTCATGAAAGTTCAGGGTCAGGGAGTATCCCAAGTGTGTCTCTTTTCAGGAGGCAAAGGAGAAGGCCCGGGGAATACATCCCGCAAGGTGAATTTAGGAAAATGAAGCCACCAAATTTCAATGGTGAGTAAAGGAAAGGAGAAGAGGTCAAGGCCTAGCTACTAGAATCAAAGAAATATTTCCAATTGCATGATTACCCCTCAAGATTAGAAGCTATAATTCAAACCTACCACTTGCAAGGAAAGACAACCATGTGATGGAATCAACTTAAGCAATCCAAACACCTTGATGAGAAGAGGATCTCATGGAGACAATTAAAAAGATATTTTCCAGAGAAATATTTGTTTGAGAATTATTATGAAAGGAAGATGAAATGATGCTTTGAACTCAATCTAGGAAGCATGACAATGGATAGATATGAGAAGAGGTTATTTGAATTGTTGAAGTATGTGGACTTCATCAAGGATGAGAAGGTCAAAATCCAAAGGTTTTTAAGTGGGTTTCCCTATTTTTACAATGATAATATTTAATATGTTAACCCCAAAACTTTGGAGGAATCCATAACGAGAGAAAATAATATTTATGAGAAGAACAAAGGAAGGTCATTTTTCCGAAATTCTTGGAATGACATGATAAAAGGGAAAAAGCATCACATGAAGAAAGGTAATAATCCACCCTTTTTCAAAAATAGCTCCTAAGAAAATGAACAAGGTTAGTCAACTCAAAATGATCATAAGGATGCAAATTCATTTGGGAAAAGGCTAAGGAAGCAACATGTACAATGTTGGGGATGTGAGGGAAATCACCTATATAGGGACTTTCCTTACAAAGGAGAAATAATGAGGACTATCCACAAAATTCAGGGGAATGAAACAATGGAAGACATGGGAGGAAACATGCCAAGGATTTATGTAGCCTCGGAAAACAAGAAAAATTAATATCAATCTTCCATGACTGAAGTGGAAGGTAAGATTTATAACCAACCCATAGCAATTTCAAATTGATTATGGATCTAGCCATAGTTACATAAATTCTAAGATTGTTGAAATATTTCACTTGAAAAGGAGTAAGCATAATAAGTCTTTGTTAGTTCAGTTAGCCACAGGGGCTAAGAGGAAAATCAAAGAGTTGGTTAAAGATTGTCCAATAGATATGAATGGACTCTGTACAAAGGTAGATGTGAAAATTATACCATTGGATTCATATGATTGTCTAATTGGAATGGATTGGTTGGGAAAACACCATATTGTCCTAGACTGTTACAACAAGACAATCATATGTTTGGATGAAAAATGGAAGCGAGGCAATATTCAAGGTATTCCAAGAGTTTTAGCTGTTAGAGAGATTTCAACTATGCAGTCGAAAAAGAGTTTTGGGAAGGGATGTCAACTTTTGCAAGCCATATGGAAGAAGCATCCAAAGATAAAGTCACAAATATTGAAGACCATCTAGTCTTGAGGGATTTTGAAGATGTTTTCACAGAAATCCTAGGACTTCCACCAAAGAGAGACATTGATTTATCTATTGATTTGGTGCTAGGAACTGCCCTAGTGTCCAAGACACCGTACACGATGGACACACTAGAATTGAAAGAGTTGTAGATATAACTTGAATAATTGTTAAAGAAGGGGTATATATGCCTAAGTGTGATACCTTGGGGAGCCACAATGGTCTTTGTAAAGAATAAATATGAAACCTTAAGGCTGTGTATTGATTTCAGACAACTGAGTAAGGTCAACATAAAGAACAAATATCTTTTTCCAAGGATTTATGATTTGTTTGATTAGATGAAAGGTGCAAGAATATTTTCCAAGATTGACTTGAGATCAGGCTATAATCAAGTGAGAATTAAGGAAGAAGACATTAACAAGACAACATTTAGGACAAGATACGAGAATTATGAATTCACGGTAGTGCCATTTGGGCTATCAAATGCCATAAGATATTTTTATGTGTATGATGAATGGAGTGTTCAGGGAGTACCTGGACAAGTTTTTAATTATGTTCCTAGATGATATAATAATATACTCTAAGACAAAATAGGAACATGAGAAACATGTAAGAATGGTGTTGCAAGTTCTAAGAGAGCATAGATTGTACGCTAAACTAATTAAGTGCATATTTTATCAAAATAAGATTCACTACTTGGGGAATATCATTTCAACAGATGAGATAGTAGTGGATCCTGAGAAGATAGAGGCCATTAGAGGATGGTCAACGCCAAGAAATTCCACAGAGTTAATATCATTCATGGGTCTTGTCAGTTATTACCGAAGATTCATAAAAGGATTTACAAAGATGGAAAACCCAATCACTTCTTTGCAAGAGAAGGGAGTGAAATTTGAATGGAATTCTAAGTGTGAAGAAAGATTTCAACAAATGAAAGATATATTGACAAGTGCACCAATATTAAATATTTTATATCCAGATGAAGATTTTTTTGTGTGCACTGATGTGTGCAAGGAAGGGTTTGATAGAGTCCCCAGTCAGAAAGATCATGTGGTATGTTATGAGTCCAAAAAATTAAAAGAGCATGCGAGAAATTATGCTACCCGTGATATAGAGTTAGAAACAATTGTACATGCATTAAAAATGTGGAGACATTACGTCATGGGGAATAAATTTGAGCTAAGGACAAACCACTATGGTATGAAATATTTGTTTAGATAACCAACATTAAAAGCCATAAAAACTAGATGGATTGAATTTCTTAGCGAATATGACTTAGAGATTAAGAATGTCAAAGGAAAATAAAATCAAGTGGTTGATGCACTCAAGAGGAGAGATCATCAAAATCATACTGCAACCATCATCCTATACATGACTGATAAGAAAGATCGAATTATTGCAACAACAAATTCATATCAGCAATATCTAAAAATAAAAGAAACATTACATCAAGTCAATTTTCAACAAAAAATAAGTTTTTATGAAATAAAAGAAGATGGAATTATCATGTAAAAGGGTAAGGTATATGTGTCATATTCCAATGAGATGAAAAATGTAGTGATGAAAGAAATGCACAATGTTCCATATGTTGGGCACCCAAGATATCATAAGACAATTGTAGCTGTAAGAAGCCAATATTTTTGGCCGAAAATGAAGAATGAAGTGGCTAATTAGATAGCCATATGTCTAGAGTGACATAAAGTGAAGATTGAACATAGACATCCAACGAGGTTGTTGCAACCATTTCCCATTCTAGAATGGAAGTGAGAAGTTATTACGGTTTATTTCATTACTAAGCTGCCCATAACAATGAAGCAAAATGATTCCATCATGGTGGTGGTGGATAAATTGACTAAGGAAACACATTTTATTCCAGTGAAGAAAACACACAAGGAAAAAAATATTGCAAAGATCTACATGAAATAAGTTGCAAGGCTACATGGGCCGCTTGAAGCAATAGTTTCATATAGAGATCCGAAGTTTAATTCCAATTTTTGGAAGGGTTTGTTCAAAGGATTTGGAACAAATCTAAATCTTAGTACAATGTATCACCCAGATTCAGATGGGAAAAAAGATAGGACTAATAGAATAATTGAGGACATGCTCAGAATGTATGTGATGGATCAACCATCAAAGTGGGAAGATTATATGCACTTAGTGGAATTTTATTACAATAATGGGTATCGGGCCTCATTAAAAATGAGTCCATTTGAAGCATTGTATGGAAGGATGTGTAATACACCAGTGAGTTGGGATAATCCAGTAGATAGAGTAGTTGTTGGGATAGATTTGTTAAAGGAAATGGAAGAGCAGATGACAAAGATCAAGCATAATTTAAAGGCTTCCCAGGATAGGCAAAAAATTTATGCAGACAAGAATAGATTGTTTGGAGATTTCGAAGTGGGAAAACATGTGTTTTTAAAAGTGAAGGAGAAAAGAAGTTTTGTAAGATTAGGAAGTTTCCTGAAGTTCGCAACAAGATATTGTGGACCTTTTGAAATCTTAGAAAAGATAGGGCCAATTGCATACATGCTAGAATTATTGGAAGATTGGTTGTT
>ML823381.1:44011-68602 GCA_009831015.1 Picea engelmannii
TTTGCTGCGCGCGTTTTCTTCAACGCTGTTCCTCCTGAGCTTTCACGTCTGAATCCCCAAGGGATTTTTATCCTTCTTATCCTACCATCTCCACTGCTGTACTTGCCATCAATGACAAGCATACACTACTTGGTAAACATTTGCCAACATCACACACCAAATAACCTCCTTTAATTGTGTTTTAATTGTATTTTTAATTATGTGTTTTAAAATTTATGAATTTTGTTATATATATATATATATATTAATTTTTAATTTTTTATATTTTAAATTTTGTTTTCTAGACTTTCATGTTTGTAAATTTTTATTTTATTTATTTCTCTATAATATGTTTTTTTAATATATATAAGGTCATGACCAAGCCAGACACCAAATTGGTGTATGAAACCCCCTTGTTTGTGGGACAAGGGACCCCCTCCACACAACGATTTTGAGTGCTAAAGTCTACGGAGGTATACATACCCTACCCCCCTATGGATTTGAACTTGTGACCTCCAAGGAGGAAACACATGTTCTTAACCATTAGGCCCACTCAGGTTGTATATACATATAATTAGATTTAATTTATTATATATTTATTTTTAATAAATTCAATTTTTTTAGTTATATATAGTTTCTTTTTATGATTTTTTTTGCAACAATGTCTATTTTTTAGGTCACGGTTTAAAAAATGTTGCAATTTTAAGCCCAAAACACAAAAAAATGCTACTTTTAGTACTACGTGTAAATTTAGAGGTTGATTTTGAGGTTTCATCTCGTAATGGTATCAATTGTCAAGGCCATGATTTCAATTTTTTTCAATGTTAACCTTGTGTAATGAGGGTACTATTGCTAGCACCACTTTTTAATTAGGGGAATGATTTTAAGGTTTTTGTCTTGAACAATACTTGTTTTCAAAGCCATGATTTCAAACAAGTTGTAATTTTAACCCTGAAAAAAGAAGTGATTATGGGAGCACCACTTTTCGATTTGTGGGTCAATTTTAATGTTTTTGTTTCCAAATTTACAAATATTTAAGGTCAGGGTGGAAAAATGGTTGTGATGTTAACCCAAAAAAGAAAGTGATTATGTGAACACGACTTTTCGATTCAGGGGTTCATTTTGGTGTTTTTTGTTGATGTTTTGATCGCTGTGGGAGGTGATTTGCCTCCTAGATGAACTTTCTTAGATGAGAAGAATATTACGGAAGCAAGAGAACCATTGAACATATGTGGAAATACCCTAGAAGAGAAGTCAACCTAGAAGAATAAAGAATAAATAAGTGACACCTTCCCAGAAGAGAAGTCGGGCAAGTGAAGAGGACAAGAAGGCTATAAATAGGAGGCACCTTAGCTCATTTGGACACAATAACTCCCACTCTCTCATCTACATAGAATTAAGGCACAAGTCTGAGGAAGGGTGACACATCAACTTCAGTGAAAGAGATTCTTCTTATTCAATATTTCTGGTATTTCTCTCTTGTGTGCTACCCTTGGAAAATGTGCGTTATCTTGGTATTGTGTTGTTGTTGCAGCTGAGGTGGTATTTATTGTTGTACCTTGGGATATCCTTTGTGCTAGGGTATATCTGTTGGTTCATGATTGGACTTGCTTTGAGAACAAAATATGTCTAAGAAAGGTTGATGGGTTTTCCCCCCATTTGGGGTTTTCCTAGGATAAATCTCTTGTGTTCTTTTGTCTCTTGTTTATGTTGCTATTGCTCAGTACATGATATATATATTTATATATATATAATTTAATGGTAAAGAATTAAAAGAACACTGGTAAATCTAATTATTTGTAAATAAATAAAATCTAACATGGAATCAGAGTTGGTTACCTTCAGAACAATTTGACCACTGGAAGGAAGATCGTTGCAGTAGTACCTTGCAGCTGCAATACTTTTTCAAGCTCGTTGACCACTATCCCAAGTTCATTAGGAATAATTATTTCATAGAGAAGTGTGCCCTACCCTATCACACCCCCTGAAACCCTCAGCATGCAGTTTGGTGAAGTTTGAAAAAATCGAGGTTTTCCAGTGCTAGGGTTTTTTACCAGTGTAAAATGTCAATCAACATGAGAGTTGAAGATAGATTGGATGGAGCACATAACTTCAGATCCCGGAAGCACAAAGTTCTTCTCATTTTAGAAGAGAATGATTTATTGGATCATATCAAGAAAATACTTCCAGAACCAGAAGAAGAAGACACCAAAGAAAAGTTCAGGAAGAATGAGGTCAAGGCCAAGAGGATCTTGATAGACTCAATAAAGGATCATCTGATACCTAATGTATCAGAACTGAAGACACGAAAGGAAATGTTTGATGCCTTAACTAGACTTTAGGAAAGTAATAACACCAGCCAGAATTTTACTCTAAGGAATCAGCTCAGAAACTGACAATGAACAATTCAGAAACAATAGCCAACTATTTTATGAGGATCTCATAGATCAAGGACTAGTTAGAAACCATTGGAGATATAGTAGAAGACGTTGAAATCATGACTACTACACTCAATGGATTTCCCTCCTCTTGGGATCCATTTGCTCAAGGGATCTGTGTCAAAATCAAATTTCCCAAGTTCAACAAGCTATTGTCAGACTGCACTCAAGGGGAATCCAGGTTGATATCCAAATCACATAAGACTAATGATGATCAAGAACTTGCTACCCAAGTGAAGAAGAGAAAGGAAAGGGAAGAAGACATCCAAAAGAAGTATAAGAAACCACACCACATGAAGGATGCGTAAAATATAATATGCTACACCTCAAGAAGATGAGACACTATGCCTCACAATGCCCTCATAAAAATGAAAAGGGAAAGAATAAGAAACACCATGCACATACATAAAAATTCGAAGAGCACAAGTAAAAGGATGAAGAATTTGTATTTGTTTCAGCACTCACAGGAACCATCACTCAATGGAGTGACACTTGGCTCATAGATAGCGGTGCTTCCAAGCACATGACCGGATCCAAAAATTCTCTTTCAAATTTGATAGAAAAGAGATCATCCCTTCAAGTGGATCTCAAGGATGATTCCAAGCATGTAGTCAAAGGAGTTGGAGAAGCGTCCCTACAACTTGACTCAGGTAACCATGTTTTAATTAAAGATATTTTGTTTGTACAAAACTTAAAGAAGAATTTTCTTTCCATCTCTACTTTAGAAGATAAAGGATTTAGAGTAGCTTTTGTGGATGTCCGAGTTCTTCTATGGTCCAAGAATTCAAGAATTGATAAAGCTACCTTGATTGGTGTCTGAGAGGGAGGACTATATAAATGGAAGGGACACCAAGAACAAGACCTTGTACACAACAATGTCAGCTCAAGTGAGATATGGCACCGAATAATTTCTCACATAAAATATAGAGCACTATCGATATTGGGAAAGATGGTTATAGGTCTAATCGACATTCAGGTAGAACATGATGGAGTATGCATATGTTGCACACTTGGAAATAATGTCAAGGGAATATTTTCTAGAAGTGACAATAGGCCCAGGGGTATCTTGGACATTATACACTCCAATGCATGTGGATAGATGATGGTGCCATCTTTAGGAAAATTTGTATACTATGTATTATTCATAGATGACTATTCTCGAAAGTCATGGATCTACTTCTTGAAAACACAAGATGATGTCTTCAACAAGTTTAAGGAATTCAAGGATTTAGTTGAAAATCTATCTGAAATGAATATTAAAGTATTGAGATATGATAATGGAGGTGAGTACACCTCAAAGGAGTTTAAATACTTTTGCAGAGAAGAAGGGATTAAGAGGGGGCTAACAACTCCCTACAACCCCTAATAGAATGGGGTTGCAGAAAGAAAGAACAAATCCATTGTAGAAGCAACAAAAGCAATGATCTATGACCAGGACCTACCCATGAAATTATGGGTAGAAGAATCCAATACAATTGCACATGTCCAGAATAGAAGTCCTCACAATATAGTAGGGAACAAGACACTTGAATAACTGTTCACTGCAAAGAAACCATAAATCAGTCACTTGAGGATTTTTGGTTGGCCATTATTTATACATGTTCCAAAGGAGAATAGAACGAAGTTAGAACCTTCAGGAAAGAAAGGAACATTTTTTGGATACATTGAGACTTCAAAGTCTTACAAAATATACATTCTTGGGAAGAGACAAATTGAGATCATCCTTGATGTAACATTTGATGAATATGAAGCCTTCAAAAGATCAAGGGAGTCTCACATGGATGAGGACCGAGAGGAGAAAGAGGCGCCAAGGGAAGCAAACATGGAAGACTCTACACCAGAGGAACCCATTCCAAAAGTTTAGAATGATATTGTAGATTCAAAGAGACTTGTGGATCCACCTAAAGAAACTGCAGTCAAAAGAAAGAGACCAACTTGGCTCCATAACACCTTAAAGGAAGATTACATACATGCAACTCCCAAAGGATCTTTTAGAGAGATAAAGAGACCACATAAGTTTTCCAGTTATGTGGCACCGATGAACAACATCATTGATTCAGAGCCTTCCACCTTTGAAGAAGCTGCTGAGAAGTAGGAATGGAAGCATTCCATGATGGAGGAGTATCAATACATCATGAAGAATGATGTGTGGGAGGTGGTTCCAAGACCACAAGGGAAGTCGGTAGTGACTTCCAAATGGATCTACAAGATCAAACATGTTGAAAAAGACATCATAGAGAAGTACAAAGAAATATTTGTGGCTAGAGGATTCTCCTAGAGAGAGGGAGAACACTATGATGAGACATTTTCTCATGTAGCAAAGTACACTTCCATCAGATCGATTATTGCGATTGCTTCCGCAATGGGATGAAAATTACACCATATGGATGTCAAGATGTCCTTCTTGAATGGTGTAATAGAGGAATAAGTGTACATAGAGCATCCAAAAGGTTTTTTGATCCATGGGAAAGAGTCCCATGTTTGCAGATTGAAGAAGGCATTGTACGAATTGAAGCAGACACCTAGAGCATGGTATGTCAAGATAGATAGCTCCCTGATGAGCTTGGTATTTACCAAGAGTGATGTGGATCCCAACCTTTACTATAATGTTGAGAATGGTTTTCTATTGATCTTGGTTCTATATGTGGATGACCTATTTCTGACAGGAGATGAGAAGCTCATAGTTGGGTGCAAGAGGGAGATCGCTTCAAAGTTTTGTTGAAAAAAATTTAGTCACCTATAGGTTCCCGCTCTTGGAATAATAAAAACAATGATATCAGAAGATGGAAATTTTTGAACTATTTTAAGTTCATTGTGTATCCCTCAGTCTCAGCTTTTCCATGCATTTTTCGGATCAAAAATTTGAGTTTGTATGCTCAAGATATCCAGGTTTAAATTTTAAGTTGAAAATGGTGCCTCTTCCATGTGGAATAAGGTTAATTTCTCGGACACATATCCAAATTTTATCAGGCCGAAGACCCTTGGTTTCTTCAATTTCTCAGTTTCAAAACCCACAAAAATATTCTATTATATCTCTCATGGGTACCCACTGTAATTCTCCACTCTTCTCTCATCTCTTTTCCTATTCTACCTCTTCCATACTTAGTCTCATTTTCAAAATCTTCTCTTCTCCTCTCCTCTCCTATATTAAAACTCTTCTATACTTAGATTTTATTTTTTCACACATATCCTCTCTTCTTTCATACTCTACACTTATAATTTTCTCAACATCTCTCTCTCTATACTTCACTTCACCTTACCTCACTCCTTAACCCTTCCCCACTCCCTACATTTCCCACACCCCTCACTTTATCTCCCCTCAAATTACCCATTCACTTAAAATATCATTCCCTTACCCCATCACCTCACTCCCCAAACCAACACTCTACTCACTCCCCTTATTTACCCCCCTTATTTTATACTTAAACGTTTCGTTATTTTTTTCGGTCGGGCGGACTCTCCCTCACCCTTCCCCCTCACCCCCACGAGTATGATCTCCTCATTCCCCCCCAACCTCACTTATTCCACCTACATTTCTACCCTTTACCTTACACTACCCCTTCCCCCTTTCTTGTTCCATACTCCTCCCACACTCAACTATTTTCCTTTAATCTTTTTTTTTAAATATTTTAATATAAACCATCCCTCTTATGCCATGTGGAAATCATTTGTTGGGTCATAGAGAATGTAATTAACATATGAAAGGATTCCACATGGAATATCCAACATCCACTTATATAATGAAAAGTGGCAGCCCAATTTTGGATGACATGGTATCCAATTAATGTGACACATGGCAACATACAAGAAGTGACATATGGTGTGACCTTATTGGAGACACATGGTGGCGTGGAATTATGACACATGGACTATTTTCATTGGTGACATGTGGTAGACAATCAATTTGTGACACATGGAAGTGTATGGGTGACTCATCAATGCTGATTGGGCAGATTGGAGGCTGATTGGTTGACTAAAATATTATTATTTAATTGATTTTCTAAGGGGAGGTCGAATTCCTAAGTTTCCATAGTTCTTTCATTTCTTCATGAAGCATATATCATACTTTCCCATATATACACTACATATTTTTAAGATCCCATGCATGTGGGATCAAATTTCTGAAGAAAAATCGATTTTTTTTTTTTAAGGAAGGACGAAATTTGACCAAAGGATGGTCGAGCCATGATTTTGCAGAGGCCATAACTTGAGCTCCGGGTGTAAGAATCATGCAAACTTTATACCGTTAGAATTTTTTTTTTATGAAGAAGATGATGGTATAGGCTTCAAAGGATGAATTTTGTTACATTTTCCCTAGAAATTAAAATATCAGTCATCTTCTTTTTTAATGGGCCTGTGTGACAACTCAACTTCACGAGCTCATATCTTGAGATCCGGGCGATGGATTTGGGAAAAATGTATATAGTTGGAAATATAAGATGATGAATATCACATAGGAAGTGATTTCCATGGATAAAAGGTTGACTATCACTTCCATAAAATTAAAACACAGTCCCCCTCTTTAAAAGGGAAATGAATTAAATTTTGAAAATAAGTTTTTATTTATTTATTTATTAAAAACGAAAAGGGACCCATTTTGAATATGAATATATTAATGATGTAATTTCATTAATGAGGATTTAATTAAAGAGAATACTTTAAGAAAATAATTGTATGAGAAATTCAAGAGAGGAAAAACCCTAACTACCCAAGTAGTTAGAAGATCTCATTTTAAAAAGAGAAGAAGGGATTCATCAAGGGTTGAATAATAAGAATTATCAGAGGGGTAGGGAATCATATCAGAGGAAGAAGGTACAACCATGAATATACAACCAAGATTTTGATCAAATAAAATAGATCTTCATCTTTTCACTCTTTCTCTTCTTCTACACCATTTCTCATAGCTTTATGATTGAATATCTGAGTTGAGCATAAGGCTGAGTTCTTGAGTGTTCTTCTTGTATTATTACAGATATTTTTCTTGTATGATCATAGAGTATTTACAGCCATATACATGACTGTCAAAGCTTTTGTAATGAAGAACATTTTTCATGAATAAACTCCACAAAGAATTGTTTCGAGGTTGATTTCGATTGTATCTTGTAACTTTGAGTCTTAAGTATGAGGTATTTGAGATTGACTTATGAAATTCTCTTTTGATCATGATAGTAGTACTCTTTTAAAATTCTTTGAGATGATCAAATTATTCTCTCCTATTTCTTGTGAATAAGACATGGATGCATTTATATATGATTAATAATATTGTGTATGTGATGTTGATCACAAACAAATTATGATGTTGAAGCCCTCCTTAAATCTTTTCTTATTGTAAAGAGACTTCTTTCTGCACATAAAGATTATATTAAATTATTGGAGAACTATGTCATTTCATAAATTCAAGCAATAAATGCCTAGGGTTTGCTTCCTACGCATTATCCTAATCCAGTATATTCAAGTTATATCTTTTATCCAAAGAGGAGTACCACCTCTCTAAAAATGTAGGAGGATTTATATCCTCATGAGGTTTTTGTTTTGGTCCTGATGGATTCAAGTGTCAACAATTTTGGAAACCATGTCGAGGATAAATATATTTTCAAGATATTTGAGGTCCTGCTTCAAATCTGATTGAAGAACCAGAGTCTCCATGACTCAAAGTTTTGAAAAGAAGATTCAATAAAATTGTTACTTGTTCTAAATGCAAGGGATTTGTAAAAGGATTATTGAAATATGTTGCACCTTTTCTATAATTTCAAAAAGACCCAAGAACCAAAGAATATTTGGGAGAATGAAATCCCTAACAATTCCATTGGAAAGACTAAAAAATATCAAGAATATGTATATTATGATGCCTCTGAATAATTTTATTCATGTCATGATGGTCCTTCAAATTCTTCATCAAGCCCATCAATAGTTTCAAGAGATGCATGAAAAGGAACAACTACCCAAAGAAGAAGATGACTACATAGAGGACCTTTAAGTATGCGAGAAGAAAATTTTCAGATGCCCAATATTTCTATCTAAAACTTTTCTACATTATTTGGGAATACTTTGGAGGATAAAGAGCAACATTTGTTTAGATTCCAATGTGCATGTGAAATTGTCAATCTCACTAAAGATAATGCTACATGTAGATTATTCTTGCAAACTCTGTGCAAGAATGCTCTATAATGATATAGTTCATTGCTGCCAAGTACCATTACCAGTTAGGACATATTAGAATATTTATTTGTTGAAAGGTTTTCCCACCCACCCTCTCCCATATGGACACAAGCTAATAAAATGATTAATTTTGAAGAAGAATCTAATCAAGGATTGGATGAATTTTCTGGGTCAATTCATGTTGATGAAGATGAAAATTGCAATTTGCAAAAAGGAAAAAATTGGCCTTTCATATACTCTATATGAAGACATTTCAAGCAATAAATTTGAGAATGAAATCAAGGAGCCTCCACCAAATACATGAGAAGATTTCAGCCTTGTAACAAAAGATGAAAATTTGCAAGAGAAAATGCAACAAGAAGAATTGGTGAAAGAATTGAATCTTGAGAAGAATGATGAACACGATTTTATTTACAAGAAAGAAGAGTCTTTTCAGGATATTATTGATGAATCAAGAACCTTAGAAGTAGTTGGAGATAAGGAAAAATATGAATGTATTATTGCATTGAAAATTCCTCAGCTAATGAAATACAATAGTATTCTCAAACAAGAAAGAATCGATTTCATTGAATTTTGGTTCTAGAGCATTGTTGGCCAAACAATGCAATTAAATTTTCAGAACACTTGGTTCAATTTTTGTCCAGTACACATTGAGAGTGCCCATGACTCATTGGTACAAGTCCCAATATGTTTCAAATTTTTGGAGTTCAATACAAAGATTAAGCCAATGCTTGAATGACTCCATTGGAAATTTACCTACACCTAAGATGCCCCTTTTCTTTCAAGTAACGTAGGGTAGGTAGATCATGTATTTACGTATTTTGTTTCTTCAGTTTAGTTTTGCACAATAAGGTAGTCAAATTTAAAGATAATTCCATGAAAGAAGAAGAATTACAAGAACTTGTTTTGAAGATGACTCCATAGCCCAATAGAGAAGAAAAATGGTCTTGAGATTATGGTGTTCTCAACAACCCACAGGGGGTCACTGTTTCGCAGTTGGAGCCAGTTGTTGACCAAACTTTTGTCACCTATAGGTTCCGTCTCTTGGAACAATAAAAAATGATATCATAAGATGAATTTTTTTTAACTAATATAATTTCATTGTGTATCCCTTAGTCTAATCTTCACCATGCATTTTTCGAATCGATAATCTGAGTTTGTATGCTCAAGATATCCAGGTTTAAAGTTGAAGTGGAAAATAGTGCATCTTCCATGTGGAATAAAGATAATTTCTCGGACACATATCCAAATTTTCTTGGGCCAAAGACCATTGGTTTCTTCAATTTCTCGGATTCAAAACCCATAAAATATTCTATTATATCTCTCATGAGCACCCGCTGTAATTCTCCACTCTTCTCTCATCTCTTTTCCTATTCTACCTCTTCCATAATTAGTCTCATTTTCAAGCTCCTGTCTTCTCCTCTCCTATATTACAACTCTTCTATACTTAGATTTTATTTTTTCACACATCTCCTCTCTTCTTTCATACTCTACACTTATAATTTTCTCAACATCTCTCTTTCTATACTTCACTTGACCTTACCTCACCTTACTCCTTAACCCTTCCCCACTCCCTATATTTCTCACACCCCTCACTTCCGCTCCCCTCAAATTACCCCCTCACTTAAAATCCCATTCTATTACACCCTCACCTCATGCCCCAAACCAACACTCTACTCACTCACTACACCGCCCCCCCTCGCCCCCGCCCCCCACCCTTACCCTTATTTTATAATTAAAGTTTTTGTTATTCTTTTCTGGTTGGGCGGACTCTCCCTCACCCTTCCCCCTCACCTTCCTCACCCTCGTGAGTCTGCAAGTTCACTCCCCTCATTTCTCACCTCCCCCTCCCCACTTACTCCACCTACATTTATACCTTTTCCCTTACACTACCCCTTCCCCCTTTCTCATTCCACATTCCTCCCACACTTAACTCTTTTCCTTTAATCTTTTTTTTTAAATATCTTATTATAAACCATCCTTCTTATGTCATTTGGAAAGAAATTATTTGGCCATAGAGAATGTAATTAACCTATGAAAGGATTCCACATGGAAGATCCAACATCCACTCATATAATGAAAAGTGGCAGCCCAATATTGGATGACATGACATCCAATTAGTGTGACACGTGGAAACATACAAGGAGTGACATATGGTGTGATCTTATTGGAGACACATGGTAGCATGGAATTGTGACACATGGCATATTTTCATTGGTGACATGTGGAATCCAATCAATTTGTGACATTTGGAAGTGGATGGGTGACTCATTAGTGCTGTTTGGGAAGATTGGAGGCTGATTAGTTGACTAAAATATTATTATTTAATTGATTTTCTAAGGGGAGGTCAAACTCCTAAGTTTCCATAGTTCTTTCATTTCTTCATGAAGCATATATCATACTTTCCCATATATACACTACATATTTGTAAAATACCATGCATGTGGGATAAAATTTATGAAGAAAAAATGATTTTTTTTAAGGAAGGACGAAATTTAACCCAAGGGCCCACATTTTCCCAAGACATTTGATCGATGGTGGTCGAGTCACGATTTTGCAGAGGCCATAAATTGAGCTTTGGGTGTCGGAATAACACAAAATTTATACCGGTTGAAAGGTATTTTTCTGAAGAAGATGATGGTATAGGTTTCAAAGGATGAAAGTTGTTGCATTTTCCCCATAAATTAAAATATCAGTCAACTTCATTTTTAATGGGCCTGCGTGACAACTCAACTTCACGAGCTCATATCTTGAGATTCGGGGGACGGATTTGGGAAAAATTTACATCATTGGAAATATAAGATGATGAAATAACATATGAAGTGATTTCGATGGCTAAAAGGTTGACTGTAACTTCCATAAAATTATTTCACAATCCCCCTCTTTAAAAGGGCAATTAATTGAATTTTGAAAATAAAAGTTTATTTAAAAACTTTTATGAAAAAAGAAAGGGGACCCATTTTTAATATGAATATATTAGTGATGTTAGTTAATTAATGAGGACTTTATGAGGCATTAATTAAAGAGAATACTCATTAGAAGATCTCATTTTAAAAAGGAAGAAGGTCTAACCACCCAAGTATTTAGAAGATCTCATTTTAAAAAGGAAGAAGGTCTTCATCAAGGGTTGAATAATTAGAATTATCATAGGGGCAGTGATGAATATCAGAAGAAGAAGAAGGTGTTGATGTTTTAATCTGTTAGGACTGAAACATCAACCTCACGAGGATATGTTTCCTCATGCATTTTTAAAGAGGCGGTACTCCTCTTTGACTAAAAGATATAACTTGAATATCTTGAATTAGGAGAATGCTTAGGAAGAAAAACCTAGGTCTTTATTGATTGAATTTATGAAATGATATGGTCTTCAATGAACTTATATAATCTTTATGTACAATAATAAGTCTCATTATAAAAAGAAAATATTGAAGGAGGGATTCAACATCATAATTTCTTCGTGATCAACATCACATACACAATCTTCTTAATCATATATAAATGCATCCATGTCTTCCTCACATAAATAAGAGAGAATAGTTTGATCATCTCAAATAATTTTAAAAGAGTACTACTATCAAGATCAAAATAGAATTTGATAGGTCAATCTCAAATACCTCATACTTAAAACTCAAAGTTACAAGATACAATCAAAATCAACCATGAAGTAATTTTTTGTGGAGTTTTATCCATGAAATATGTTCTTCATTAAAAAATCTTTGACAATCATGTATATGACTGTAAATACTCCATGATAATACAAGAAAAATATTTTGGAAGAATACAAGAAGAACACTCAAGAACTCATCCTTGTTCCCAATTCAGAGACTTAAGCATAAAGCTATGTGAAATGGTGTAGAAGAATAGAAAGAGTGGAGAAGATGGATATCTATTTTCTTTGATTAGAAGGTTCATTGTGTATTCATGACTGTACCTTCTTCTTCCTCTGATATTCTTCTCCGCCCCTCTGACAATTCTAATTCTTGGGACCCTTGATGAAACCTTTATTTTCTTTTTAAAATGAGATCTTCTAACTACTTGAGTAGTTAGGGTTTTTTCCTCTCTTAAAATTCCCGTACAATTTTATTCTTAAAAAATGTTCTTTAATTAATGTCTCATTTAAGCTATTATTAATGAATTCACATAATTAACATTCGTAACTTTTAAATGGGTCCCTTTCCTTTTTTAATAATTTTGTTTAAATAAACTTTTATTTTCAAAATTCAATCAATTGTCCTTTTAAAGAGAGGGATTGTTTTTTAATTTTATGGAAGTGATAGTCAAATTTTTATCCATTTAAATCAATTCATATGTGATGTTCCTCATCTTATAATTCCGACAATGTAAATTTTTCCCAAATCCGTCACCTGGATCTCAAGATATGAGCTCGTGAAGTTGAGTTGTCACACAGGTCCATTAAAAATGAAGCTGAATGATATTTTAATTGTTGGGAAACATGTAGCCACTTTAAACCCTTGAAACCTATACTATATTATTCTACATTGAAATAGATTTCCAATGGTATAAAGTTTGCACAATTCTGACACCTGGAGCTCAAGTTATGGCCTCTGCAAAATCGTGACTTAACCATCGTCAATCTGATGTGATGGGAAAATGTGGGCCCTTGATCAAATTTTGTTTTTATTCATGAAACTTTGTCCTTTGTGGTAAAATACTATCCCACATGCATATAATCACTTGCATTTTGATATTGTATAATACTAATTATTTCAAAGACTTAGTAAGAAACATTGAAGAGAGGATTATGGAGCTTGGAGGATTCGACCCTTAAAAAAATGTTGAATAAAATAATATTTTTTAACCCAACCATCGTCCACCTCACGCCTAGTCAACCACCAATCTGTCCAGTCAGCACTGATGAGTCACTAAAATAAATGTCTCCACATGTCATCACATGGTAGGCCAACAATCTTCCAATAAGAATCTACCATGTGTCATCCAATAAAATCATGACATGTGCTACTCTTGGTATGCTGCCACGTGTCTCCATTAATTAATTTCCATGTGTCTTAATTCCACGCTTCCATGTGGAATTCCTCCATAGGCTTAAACAGGTTTCCAAGTCATCCAAGGAATGTTTGGCACATGGCATAAGGTTAAAGGTGAGTAATTACAATAATTCATAAAGTTAAAGGTGAGTAATTACAATAATTCATAAAGTTAAAGGTGAGTAATTAATAATGAGAAATAATAACTAAAGGTGAAATGTATTAAGTGTGGGAGGGTGAATGAGAGGGGGAAAGGGTAGTTAGGGAGGGGAAGAAGTGTATATTGTGGAGGTGACGGGGGTAATGTGAGGTGAGGGGGTGTTTGTAGGTGTCAGGCTAGCAGATGAAGGAATGAGAGGGAGGGGGAGTGAGTATGAAAGGACTTAGGAAAAATTCCTAAGTATAGAGTGGTGAGGGGGTGAGAGAAGTTCGAGAGTTCGAAAGATAGGAAAACGTTTATGTATTAAGTAGAAATGGGGGAAAAGTGTAGTGAGGGGGTAAATTGAAAAAAATAACTAAGTATGGGAAATAAGATAAAAGAATGGAAAAATTGAAAATGAGACTAAGTAGAGATATTATAGAATATTTTCATGGGTTTTGAACCCGACAGAAATTAAGAAGATCATGGGTCTTGGGCCTGAAAAAATGTGGATATATTTATGAAAAATTATCCTTATTCCACATGAAATAGGCTCCCTTTTTCTATAGGGTGAACGAGAGGGGGAAAGGGTAGTTAGGGAGGGGGAGAAGTGTATATGGTGGAGGTGAGGGGGTGTTTGTAGGTGTTAGGGTATTAGGCTAGCGGATGAAGGAATGAGGGGGAGGGGGAGTGAGTATGAAAGGACTTAGGAAAAATTCCTAAGTATGGAGTGGTGAGGGGGTGAGAGAAGTCCGAGAGTCCGAAAGATAGGAAAACATTTATGTATGAAGTAGAAATGGGGGAAAAGTGTAGTGAGGGGGTAAATTGAAAAAAATAACTAAGTATGGGAAATAAGAGAAAAGCACGGAAAAATTGAAAATGAGACTAAGTAGAGATATTATAGAATATTTTCATGGGTTTTGAACCTGACAGAAATTAAGAATATCATAGGTCTTGGGCCGAACAAATGTGGATATATTTATGAAAAATTATCCTTATTCCACATGAAATAGGCTCCCTTTTTCTGCTTCAACTTTAAACATGGATAACTTGAGCATACGAACTCGGATTTTTGATCCGAAAAATGTGTGGTGAACCTGAGACTGAGGATACACAATGAACTTATAATAGTTCAAAAAGTTTCATCTTCCGATATATATATTTTTTTATTAATCCAAGAGTGGGAAAATATAGGTGACCAAATTTTGGTCAACACAAGGTACAACCGTGAATATACAACCAAGCTTCTGATCAAAGAAAAGAGATATCCATCTTCTCCACTCTTTCTCTTCTTCTACACCATTTCTCATAGATTTATGCGCGAATCTCTGAGTTGAGCATAAGGCTGAGTTCTTGAATGTTCTTCTTGTATTCTTCCAAAATCGTTTTCTTGTATGATCATGGAGTATTTACAGTCATATACATGTCTGTCAAAGATTTTGCAATGAAGAACAATTTTCATGAATAAAGTCCACAAAGAATTTCTTAGAGGTTGATTTCGATTGTGTCTTGTAAATTTGAGTCTTAAGTATGAGGTATTTGAGATTGACCTATCAAATTATCTTTTGATATTGATAGTAGTACTCTTTTAAAATTCTTTGAGATGATCAAATTATTCTCTCCTATTTCTTGTGAAGAAGACATGTATGCATTTATATATGATTAAGAAGATTGTGTATGTGATATTGATCACAAAGAAATTCTAATGTTGAAGCCCTCTTTCAATATTTTATTATTGTAAAGAGACTTCTTGTTGCACATAACGATATTATTAAATTATTGGAGAACGATATCATTTGATAAATTCAAGCAATAAATACCTAGGGCTTGCTTCCTAAGCATTCTTCTAATCCAATATATCCAATTTGTATATTTTATCCAAGGAGGAGTACCACCTCTCTAAAAATGTAGGAGGATTTATATCCTTGTGAGGTTGTCGTTTAGGTCCTGACGGATTCAAGTGTCAACAAGTTCGAGATGAAGTATCTAGGTTTGATGCATTACTTATTGGGATTGGAGGTGTGACAGAGATCAAATGGGATTTTCCTTAACCAAGGAAAATATACTATTGAGATCCTGTAGAGTTCAGGATGACGGACCGCAAATCCATGGCCACATCCATGATGATGAATCTTAATATTTTGAGTGATTCATCGTCATATTTGGTGGATCCCAATATGTACAGACAACTGATTGGATCCTTGATGTACCTGGTTAACACCAGGTTGGACATATGTTTTGCAATGAATACCTTGATTTAGTACATGGTTGAACCTAGACATGTACATTGGATGCCAATAAAACATATGTTTAGGTACCTACTTGGTACAAATGGATATGGATTAAGATGTCTCAGGTGGATATGTGAAGCTATAGGGATATACAGACTCTAACTGGGCAAGGAGTGCAGTGCATCGGAAGAGTACTTACGGATGATGCTTGATTCTGGGATCAAGTATGATCTCATGGTTGAGTAGGAAGCATACAGTAGTGGCACTCAATACAATAGAGGCTGAGTATATCACAACTAGTGTGAAAATCCACGAAGTAGTGTTACTTCGAAGGTTCTTGCATGGATTTTTGATCTAGAATTGAAGCCAATTTTGATACATTGTGACAATCAAAGTTGTGTAGGGATTTCAAAGAACCTTGTCTTTCATGACAAGTTAAAGAACATAGAGATCAAATATCATTACATCCGATACATGGTGCATAGAGGATCTATAGAGCTCCAATGCATATCCACGAATGAGAAGATAGTGAACATTCTCACCAAGCCTCTATCTAGAGAAAGTATGAGTACTTTAGAGACAAGTTGGGCATGATGTTGAATTTCCACCCTTGTTGAGAGGGAGGTGTGTTGTTTCTCCTCCTTCTGCCTAACCCCTCTAAACAAGGGTTTTCTAGATCAATAATGTGAGGTGACTAAGGGGGTAATGCACTTCCGAACCTGATGAGTGAAGAAACATCATACACATAGTTGTGAGGACTATGGGAGTAGCTTCGTACTAGTGGATGAGAATATAAATATGGCTGATAGAATTGTAGTAGTTGTGTGCTACTAGATGATTGTTTCATAGTCATAGGGATTGAATACTATGATTATGGATGATGGCATGGTAGTATCCATGTGCTACTAGATTATTGTTTCATAGTCATAGGGATTGAATACTATGATTATGGATGATGGAATGGTAGTATCCATGTGCTACTATTTGATTGCTGCATAATCATAGAGATTGCTAGACTGCATGGTGGTAACTTGTGTATTTATTATTTGATTTCAGAATAGAGACATTGTGTCTCTAGATAGTAGATGTTTGCTACTTGGAGTGGTTTTGTAACACTATATAGTAGTTGTTTACTACTATGGATTGACAGAGTCATGTTCTACTAGATGGAATTGTAGTAGTTGTGCGCTACTAGCTGATTGCCATGGAGACTACCAATTCACATTGGGAGTAGTTGTGTGATACTTGATTGCAGAGACTCTGACATATGATTTGAGCTACCGATGAAATTTTGGTATCTGTGTGCTACCAATGGATTGTAGAATAGTCAATTTACTACTAGATGAAGACATCGTGAAATATACCTCCCTAGCTAAAAGGGAGTGTTGATGTTTTGGTAGATGTGGGAGGTACTTTCCCTCCTAGATGACCTTTCTTAGATGAGAAGAATATTGTGGAAGAAATATAACCATTGAACAAATGTGGAAATACCCCAAAAGAGAATTCAGCCCAGAAGAATAAAGAATAAAAAAGTGACACCTTCCCAGAATAGAAGTCGACCCAGTGAAGAGGACATGAAGGATATAAATAAGAGTTTCCTTAGCTCATTTGGACACACTCACTCACACTCTATCATCTACATAGAATTAAGGAGCAAGTTTGAGGAAGGGTGATGCAACAACTACAATTAAAAATATTCTTCTTGTTTAGTCTTTCTGGTATTTATCTCTTGTGCGCTACCTTTGGAAAAGGTGCGCTATCTTGGTATTGTATTGCTCCTGCAGCTGGGGTGGTATTTCTGGTTGTAACTTGAGATAACCTGTATTATAGGGTTTATATGTTGGTGATATAGGTGGATATCAGTGTCCAATAACCTATTCCAACTGGCTCAAAACAATCTTATGGAAATTTACTATTTTTAGCAGTTTTTCAGTTCCTAAACTTTTGGGGCCATTTTGAGGGCCTAAATGAAGTTTTTCCAGGATTGAGCACCTAAATTATAACTAAAGGCTCTCATTGAGCCCCCAAAATAAATATCCTCGATGATACCTTTCTAACGAGTTATTGTGCGCCCCAAACAGAGATCGTATGCCAAAGTTACGGCCTCGGGAAGTTGATACAACAAGCTACCCAAAATAGGGTCCACAAAACTGTTGGCTTTTCATCTTCCGGGGTTAGGGTTTTGGATTTTATTTATGTTAAAAATGCCTTTGGAGCCTCATTGTAAATTCATATTCTTACGAATGTGAGTAGCCATCACATATCTTCTGAGAGAAAAGCTGCCACCATTCTAGCAAGTCTTTCACTCTGTAATTTTATAGTTTGTACATTTCGCTCATTAATAGAAATTGTGTATTACTGTATCTTTGTGTATATATCTATGATATATTTTTGTTATATTAGTGGATATATGATATATCTCTATACATTTATTTATTATATATCCACTCTCATTTCGTGCCGATAATAATCTGGATCAGTGGTATCAGAGCAAGCTGCTCTTGATCATTTTTCAGTGCATGTCCCTGACAAGGTCTGAGCATAGCAAGCATGGATGATTTTAAGGATGGAAATTAATTTTTAAATGTATAAACCTTGGAGAATCTTACTAATCCTTCATATGCCAATTATAAAAAGTTTGGATATATTTTTGTAAACATATTCAAATTTCTAAGGATTTTATATAGTTTTTATAAAATTTTGGTGATTTTTAAGGAAAAATAATTTTATCCTATAGAATTTGGGCAAATCATTTTTAATATAACGAATAGTTTTTTGGAAAAAACATTTAAAATTAGCCCACAAGAGAAATTATCCCCTAAAATCATCCCTGATAGAAAATTGGGTCTCAAGCTTGTCTCTCTTGAGGAAAATCGCTCTTGCACGCCCAATAAACCCTCCATGGCAGAAGAAAATAAAAACGACAGATAAGACGATTCTATTAATCTATTTCCTGAGAAATCTCTCACATGACAGAGGGACGAAATGATGGAGAATTTTTCCCACATCCTTCAACACCTGCCGATAACAATCGGTGCGTCTTCATCAAGCGACCAATTTGGAGGCACCTCTCCTTTCAAGGTACAAGTTAATTTTTATATTCATGTATTTGAAGGACAAATAAATGAAGATGCCCTAGAAAAATGGTTAAATATGATAGAAGGTTATTTCTTTGTTCACAATTTTTCCGACAGGGAAAAATCACCTTCACACTCCTTAAAGCTCTCCCCCATGTCAAACATTGGTGGGAAAATTACTAGAAGAAACGTTCCACAGAGGAGTCTGTAATATATGGGGTCGATCCCACTTGGAATTTTTTTGTGTATGTGATCAAGGAACAATATTACCCTGTTGGAAACTATGACGACCAATACATTGTTGGGTATGTGTTATATTCTTTGCATGTGTGTGTGTGGGCACGTCAGATTCAACAACTGCGTCTGACGATCCCAATTTCCTTTGTTCTTTGTGTCATGTGTGTTGGGCAATTTCTTGGGGGGGTCCCAGGGGGGGATAGTTTTGGGCCCCCCTGGTTACGCGCAGCGTTCGGGGCATCGCCCAAATTTTTGTTTTTGGGTGGTTTTTTCTATTTTAGCAGATTTTGCTATTTTTAGCGGTTTTCTAAATTAATCCTGTATTAAGGGATTAGGGTTTTGGTAGCTACGAAATACCTAAAATATTGTATATATTGTATGGTGAATGGTGAAATTAATAAAATGAAGAGTTGAAAGGTGCGACACCAAGGAAGGCTGATTTTCTCCAGGTTAAGGGTTTCCAGCGTAAATCTCTGTGTATTATGTGTATGAGCCATTGATTAATTTATGTTTTTATTAAGAATCTGTATGCATTTCTTTACTTCACAGGTTTAAAACTTACATGTGGTATCATAGATCATTTTTTGCTTCAGGGGGATGCCTTTGTTGCTGAGGGTTTGGCTTGGTCTTGATAGATCAAGTTTATCTTGGGTCTGTGATAAATTTGGGTTTAGTGGGATCTTTTGCAGTGGTGATTCAAATGTAGAAAGAGGAATGATGAGCTCTTCTAGAATCGAGATAGAGAAGTTCAACAGTAAAAGCTTTGAGCTATGGAAGCTCAAGATGGAGGACCTTTGTGTAGAAAAAGAACAATGGATCGTTGTGGATATTGGTACACATCCTACTAGCACACAGTCTATTGGCACACAGTATAATGGTACACAACCTAATAGTACACAAACTACTAGTACACCACCTAATGTTATGTCGAAAGAAGAATGGGAGAAGTTGGACAAAAGAGAAAGGAGTACTATTCGACTCTGCCTGACATATTTGATGTTGTTGAATGTATCGGGAGAATCTACAACCAAGGAACTATGGGATAAGTTAGGGAATTTGTATCAATCAAAGTCCTTGGTAAACAAGTTGTTTCTTCGAAAGAAGTTGTATCATCTTAGGATGGAAGATGGAGATTATGTGACAGAACATCTAAATTCCTTTAATACTCTGGTAAGTCAACTGGTATCTGTTAATATTATGATTGCAGAAGAAGATAAGTTTATTACTTTGTTATGTTCTTTGCCAGACTCTTGGGATAATATGGTTGTAGAAATTGGTAGTACCACTCAATCTACATTGAAGTATGAGGATGTAGTTGCATCCTTGTTATTTGAAGAGATGAGGTGGAAAAACATGGATAGTCAGAGAGAAAATGATTTATTTGTAAGAGGTCATACCCAAGACAAGAACCCTAGTAAGTCTTCGGGGGGGGGGGAGATCTAAATCTACAGGTAGATCTAAGTCTCCAGGAAAATATTTGAGGAAATGTTGGAGTGTGGTAAAACAAGGCATTATAAGAAAGATTGGAAGTCTAAGAAGCTTGATAAACCAAAGGGATATGATAATACCTCTTCCACGAAGGAAAAAACCTCCACTGGAGAAGGAGGTGATGTTTACCTAGCATATACAAGTACACATGCATACCATGATGTATGGTTAATCGACTCAGGTGCGTCATATCATATGAATCCTCATAGGGAGTGGTTCTATGAATATGAAAAATATGATGGTGGTGATGTATTCCTAGGAGATGACTCAAAAACCAAAATCATGGGATGTGGAAGGGTTAAGTTGTTTCTAAAATATGGAAGTATTATAACTCTCCTTGGGGTTCTACACATTCCAAAACTAGCTAGGAGCCTAATATCTGTAAGCAAGTTGGATGATGGAGGAGTGGATACTGTATTGGGAAAGAGAACTTGCAAGATGGTACGAGGAGAAATGGCGTTGTTGAGGGGAGTGCAGTGTGGAAGTTTGTACAAGTTGTTGGGAAGAACTTATACTAATGGGTGTAATAGTTCTGTTGTCCATGAGCAGAAAAATAAAGAAGACAAGACCAATATTGTCCCTAGAAAGAAGACCATGTTGTGGTATCAAAGATTGGGGCATATTGGAGAAAAGGGCCTTCGAAAACTACACGGTAAAGGTATGGTTGAAGGTATGTCTAATTGTACTCTGAATTTTGATTTATGTGAACATTTCATATATGGTAAACATAATCGAGTAAGATTCCCATCTGGTGCTACAAAAGAAAAGGGGATCTTAGAGTTGATACATAGTGATTTGTTTGGACCTGTTCCTATTCCATCACTAGGTAAATATATGTATTATGTTTAATTCAAAGATGATTTCTCAAGGAACACATGGATTTATTTTCTTAGAAATAAATCTGAGGTATTTGATAAATTTTGAGAGATTAAGGCTCTGGTAGAAAATCACACAGAGAAGAAAATAAAGGTATTAAGGACAGATAATGGTGGAGAATTCTATGGTAATGAATTTGAATAATTTTTTAAGAAGTGTCATATAGAAAGGTAGAAGACTACTCCATACACACCTCAGGAGAATGGAGTTGCAGAAAGGATGAATAGGACACTGATGGAAAAATCAAGGAGCATGCTTAGTGGTGCTGAGTTAGGACAAGAATTATGGGCATAGGCAGTGGGTACAACATGTTACCTGGTCAATTGATCACCCTCATCAACGTTGGATGATAAAACTCCACACGAGGTATGGACTAGTAAGAAAACCTCTCTTGAACATATTGGAGTGTTTGGTTGTGATTCTTATGTACATGTTCCAAAGGAAAATAGGAGTAAGCTGGATAATAAAGATGAAAAGTGTATCTTTGTGGGTTATAAAGATGGTGTGAAAGGTTATAATATTTGGAACCCATAAACTAAGAAGACTGTTTACAGTCAGGATGTTGTTTTTAGAGAGGTAAAAGATGTTTCCAAACATGAATTCCTACCAAGGAAAAAAGAACCTGAGAAAATAGAGTTTGATTTGGATGATGCAAAATCTGAATCATCTGAAGAAGATGAAGCAGAAGAAGAAGAACCTCATACCCCAATATTGAGGAGATCAGTGAGGGAAATAAGGAAACCATAAAGGTATAGTCCACCTGATTTTCATTCTAATTTTTCTTTATCTATTACTGATGATGATCCCAGAACTGTCAGGGAAGTAGTGAATTCAGAGGATAGTAAACGTTGGAAGACGGCCATGGTTGAAGAAATGGATGCCTTGGATAAGAATGAGGCATGGGATATAGTTGAGTTGCCAGCTACAAGAAAATCTATTGGTAGTAAATGGTTATTTAAGAAGAAGTTTAATGCATAAGGAAAAGTGGAGAAATACAAAGCTCAGTTAGTAGCAAAAGGTTATTCCCGGGTAGAGGGAATTGAATTTGGTGAGATTTTTTCTCATGTTTCCAAGTTAAATTCTATTAGATTTATTTTATCTATTGTTGTTTCTTTTGATATTGAAGTGGAACAGAAGGATGTAAAGACAACATTCCTACATGGGGATCTGGAAGAAGAAATCTACATGAAGCAGGCATAAGGCTTTACAATGAATAGAAATAAAGAGTTGGTATGTAAGCTAAAGAAGTCACTATATGGTCTGAAGCAATCACCTAGGATGTGGTACCAAAATTTTGACACATACATCCTTTGATTGGGATTTATGCGAAGCAGGGCTGATCACTGTGTATATTCCAAGCCGATTGGTAATCACGTCATTTATGTAGTGTTGTATGTTGATGACATGTTGCTGGTAGGAAATAACATGGATGTTATCAAGGAGGGGAAATCACAACTATCCTCCAAATTTGACATGAAGGATCTCGGTGCTGCTAACTTCATTATGGGAATGGAGATTAAAAGAGATCATGCAAACATGAAACTCTAGTTGAATCATATAAAATATGTTGAGACGATATTGCAGAGGTTTAATATGCATGGAAGTAAACTGGTCAAGGTTCCTATTCCTATAGGTGTAAAGTTATCTAGAGATTAGTCTCCCAAGTCACATGAAGAAGAAGAGGACATGTCCCATGTTCTATATGCCAGTGCAGTTGGAAGTTTGATGTATGCAATGGTCTGTACTAGACTAAACATTGCACATGCAGTGGGGGTTTTGAGCAAGTATATGTCAAAACCAAGGAAGGAGCATTGGACAACAATAAAGAGGGTCTTCAGGTATTTTCGTGGCACTACCAATTATGGATTATGCTACTAAGGAAGACCAGGAATGGACAGAGTGGTGGACATACATGATTTTGTTGATGCGGACTGGGTTGGAGATCTAGATCCCAGAAGATCCACAAGTGGGTATGTGTTTAACCTATTTGGAGGAGCAATCTGTTGGATGAGAAAAATACAGGATGTAGTGGCACTCTCAACTACAGAAGTTGAATACATGGTAGCTACTCATGCAAGCAAGGAAGCAATATGGTTACAAATATTGTGTTCAGGTATTGGGTTGATACAAAAATCAATGAGATTAGAGTGTGACAGTCAGAGTGAAATCTTCTTGGAAAAGAACCATGCTTATCATTCAAAGACAAATCATATTGATGTTCAATATCACTTTGTGAGAGACATGGTTGAAGAAAATAAGGTGTTGCTGGAAAAGGTTGACACTTTGAAGAATGTTGTAGATTCATTGACAAAGTCTGTGAGCACAGAGAAGTTCTCCTGGTGTAGAGTAAAAATGGGCATTGTTTCCCTAGATTGTTGACTATGTAATCTTGTGAACCCCTGTATGCAAAGAAAACAACAAGTGGGAGAATGTTGGGTATGTGTTATATTATTTGCATGTGTGTGTGTGGGTGCATCAGTTTCAACAACTATGTTTGACGATCCCAACTTCATTCTCTCTTTATGTCATGTGCATCGAGCGCTTTCCTGGAGGGCTCTAGGGGGGGCCAGGTCCCCCCCCCCTCTAGCTATGTGCAATGTTTGGGGCAATGCCCCAAATTTGTTTTTTGGGTGGTTTTTTCTATTTTAGAGGATTTTTCTATTTTTAGTTGTTTTCTAAATTAATCCCAGATTAAGAGATTAGGGTTTTGGAAGCTACGAAATACCTAAAGTATTGTATATATTGTATGGTGAATGGTGAAATTAATAAAATGAAGAGTTGAAAGGTGCGACACCAAGGAAGGATGGTTGTCTCCCTGTTAAGGGTTTCCAACGTAAATCTCTGTGTATTATGCGTATGAGCCATTGATTAATTTTTGTTTTTCTTAAGAATCTGTATGCATTGCTTTACTTCACAGGTTTAAAACTTACATACATGAGATGGACCATATTGTGGCAAGAG
>ML823381.1:96485-107790 GCA_009831015.1 Picea engelmannii
TTGTGAGAAGCTTTCTTAAATGCACCCTTTGGAATGCGTGTCATTGTTTCTCCCAACGTCTTCTCGATCTGTAGAGGAAGAGATGGGAGTTCGGCTTCTTTACCCTTCTCAGAGGCGCTTGGTTTACTATAGTTGTGTGCTCTGGTCGTTATGAAAGCATCACCCCTAACCATATATACGTTCGCGGATGAGGAATTGTTTGGAGGAGGGCAGGTTTCTTGGTTGCCCCCTTCGACACTTGTAGAGGCTTGACTTAAATTTTGCCCATGCTGAAAGGGATTAGTCAACACAGCTTGTTGTTGTTGTGTGACAATTTTTTGGGCCTCTGCAAGTCGAGGACAAAGATGGGTCAGGTGGTCTTCCGCACACAAGTTGCACAGATACCTCGCCTTTCATTTTTCCGTGGTTCCCTCGCCAGCATTATCAGTGGGTTTTTTGTCCCCCTTACCCTTTTTCCGTTGTTTTTTCTTCCCTTCAGGTTGTTGGGTGGCCTTTGGGTTAGTCGACTGCACGGAGTGTACTTCCGACATTTGGGTAGGAGGAGCAGCCAAAGCAGTAGTCTGGCTGGCCGCTGAGTGTTGGATAGATAATTGTTGCAATTGTTTTGTCAATTGCTCAGCGGGCTTGGTTTGTGCTGAACCAACAATACCGTCGGCATGTGGTCCAGCTCTCTGTCTAGTTTTATCTAGTATTGATCGTGGTGCATCCGACATGATGTTGTATAATAAACCAGACTGAGAATAAATGAGCTCAAACTATTGAGCCCTCATGATGGCATCTTCTTCGGAGAAAACTCTAGAAGTTGCGACGTCTTTGGATAATTGTGGGACCAGACACTTAAGGAACCACTCAAGCAGGAATGCTAGTGGGACTGGTACTTTGATTAGACTCTTCTGGCGTCTCCACTCTCGGATAGGATCAGAGATATGGTCCGCTGTTGTCTGTTCAAAATTGGCAAGCAGCTCTGTGCTAGCGTTGTATCTCACAGGTAACTAGAAATGGTTAAGGAAGGCCATCGCCAGTTCGCCAAAAGAAGAGTATCGCGAGCGATCGAGCTCGATGTACCATTTCGTGGCACTCCCGATAATAGTGCATTTAAACAATCACAACTGGATGGAGTCATATTTCAATGAGTTAGATGAACACCAAAGATGGAAGGTAGTCACGTGATCACCTGGATCTTCATTAGGCTTGGCCTCGAAATTTGGAATGTCCGAAGGAAACTTCGTTGGCATAGGAGGCCAACGTGGATCATGACAAATAGGATCATTTAACAACCTTGTCAAATCCGGCAAGTGTAACATCGCCATGAATGGTAGTTTGGGTTGTTGCTGATAGCCTAGGAAAAAGGGTCCTGGAGTTTGACTGGCACCAGGTTGCCAGGAAAAGTTTGGCTGCTGGCCCGGATTCTGGTAGAAACCATGGCCCTGACCAGCGTAAGGATTTTGCATATGTGGAGACATCATTGGCTGATTCCCCATAAAGGACATAGGATGTTGGGCATTCATCGTGTTTGACAGAATTTGGGAAGGATTACCCCATGCCGGTCTGGATGGGAGAGGCATAGTAGTCTGTCCAGGGTTCAATTGACTATGGAAAGAATTACCCTAGAATGACATTCCAGAGGAGGGAACGGATCCTTGTCCTGAGTTCCAAGGTCCTGCTATGTGTGCCCCCGACACAGGAATAGTACCCTGCGTCGGAGTAGACTATCCAAAAATGGGAGTGCCCCCAGACGGGAAAGCGGTGGATGCGAAAGTGTTGTTACCAAACGTCTCGTTCCAAACAAACAGTGAAAAACCTACCGGCATAGTTTGCGCAGGTGTTCCTTGACTCCCGACTCCAAATGAACTAGTGTGTGAAGGCTGCCCGGTGGACTGTTGATGCAGACCACCAAGCGAAGGGGATGAAGAAGAGATATGACCTCCAGCGTAAGGAAAAGCGTTAAAAGGGACATGAATTCCCCCAAGTTGACCTTGCAGAGGAGCATTAGATCTCCCTTCCCCCAGACCCAAAGTCTATAAAGTGGAGTAAGTGAGTGCAGGACTTGTACCTGAACTAGGCATACCGTATGAAAATGGAGGGCCTGTCGCACTAGGTGTGAAGGGAGTTGTGGCCGCCACGATAGATGGGATCGGTCCACTGTGCGACGTAGTTGCGGCCGAGACCATGGTGGCTCAGACCGACGACAACAAGTTAGGAGATGCTTCTTCTGTGGTAGCAACGGTGGTGGGAATGGAAGAATTCCCAGAGGAAGTAACAACATTTGTTTCCATAGCTGTGTGAGGCACTGACAGGCTTTCATAAAATCGGATTGGTACAATAACTGGTGGCCAAGTATCAGTGGTTGGGGTTTCAACTGAACCAAGCTTGGCAGTTGATTCCTCTGGGAGTTGTTCGGGCACAATGGTTTGTAACCCGATTGCTTTGAAAGACCCTTGTTGGTCTAGCTTCCGCCTTAATGGTGGAGGGGGTGGCTCCAGTATAACCAACGGTAGGCCCAAAAGCCTTCGTGACTGGTGGAGCTCGGAATCCTCCACTGTGTGAGAATATCCAAGACACGCTAAGGTATTCTACACGTTCCAACAGTAACACACACTAAAAAAGAAGCCCCTAAGAGATAATTCAAGCAAACACTAAACTAGTTGGAAGAACAGTTACAACAACCAACACTAGAGAAACTTACTGGTGCAAGTGCAACTTGAACACGGAAGCACCCTCTGGGTATACTCTGCAAAGCATGGCCCGATTTCTGTCCTAGGTACCACGGTATACCCCCGCAATCACCTGTGTATGTCCCTAAAAAGATTGACAACTAGTTTGCCAGCACGCGAACAGTCACCAGTCGGGTACAGTCGAAAGTCGGGTAGACCACAATGAGCAGGGTATCAAGCCCAAAACCTGTCAAGGATATCGAGAGAAAATGGTCTGGAAGACAACTGAGGACCTCGAACGAATTCGAGACCCACAAAGCCCCGTGGCAAATGCAAACGATGGAATCCCAAAACAAGCCCTCGATATGTGTTCTCCACTACGCTTGGTCCGGATTTGGAGGGGTTATCTCCGCTACCTTTTCGCATGCGACCTCGTGTTTATCCCCTGTGTTAGAGGGGGGTCCCAGATAAACTCCATGAAACTAGACTTCTACACTCCCTATCACAGACTTTAATGTTTGGTTTTGAATGGCCTTGGAGAGTTTCCTCTCCAACCTAATCCAAGGCCCTAGTCCTGAACTAGTGTATGAACCCTACAAACAAAAAGTCTAATAGATTTTAAATTAGCATTTATTTTATGGGCTTTCTTACGTCACGGGGTATGAAGGTGAAACTGATGATGTGTAAAGACTAAAGCAAAAGTGAATGAAAAAAGCTGGAAATAAAAGACTTTTACTAAATGCAAAAATCAACAACTTTTCACAAAGAAATATTTCTTTTCTTTTCAATTTTTCTAAGATTTTATGCAGCAAACATAAATGAATTTCGCTTGACTATGAGCTATATATTCTCTAAATGCACTGCAAAAACTTATGAACAAAAAGACTTCTCCCTAGCTATTGATACAGAAACACAATCTTCAAACAAAGAAGAAAATGAAAATATTTTTTTTTTCTTTATTTATTTATTTAAGTGCTAATCAAGCAACAAAGGGAAAATACCGACAAGCACAAAACCAAGAAAGAAAAATTTTGGCTTAAAGCGTAGATCGCAAAGAATCAAAGTAAAGGCACACAATGGCAATAAAGAAAACAAAGACTCTTAAGCTTGCCTAAAAACCATAAAAAAAAAAATTATTTTTATATTTTTTGTCCAACTATCAACTAAGAAAAAGCAGGCTAAGGGTAAGATGACCTAACCTACTGACTGTTCAACCCTAGACTCAAACACCTGAGAGGAATAATTCTCATCAAATGAGGGGATGACTGCCCCACCTTGACCGAAAAGTAGCCTGTCAAGCACACTTCTATCACTAAAACAACACGTGTGTGAACACGTGCTGAGATGAAACAGGACGTGTGTACATGCGGGCTGACCTTGTACAGGCCGCGTGTATGTATAAATTCTAAGACAAAAATAAACACAGGCAACCCAGACCAGGAAGAGGCCTCTGGTATTGATAACCAGGGTCTCTTGAAGGCTTGGATGCTTCTTCTAATATAAAAGAAAAATAATTGCAAGGAATAACAAAACACAAAAAGACAAACTGAGACAGGACTATGAACCAGCAAGACTCAGACAGGATCCAGAAAACCCCCTGAGAATGTATAATTCTGACAGGAAAGAGGAGGAATGCCTCTCAAGTTCTCTAAACTCCTACACGCTACTGAAACCTCTACATCTAGTGTTCACATGCAGGCTGTAAGAGGTTAGGGCGCGGGTACACGCGTGCAGGCCTTCTGCAGGCCGCGTGTACCTCTGTGTGTCCCGACAATTGTCGTCAAGCAACAGTGAGGGAAAAATGGTATAAAGAAATAGGCTCCCTGCTAGCTCAGGCCTTACAGAAAAAGACAGGCAAAGAAACAGAAAATCTAATCTCTTAAACTACCCAAAAGCTCAACTAAATCCAGAAACCCTAAAGAGTATCTTCCCCAGTACGGTCGCCAACTCTGCTGTTGGGAAAACTACCCTACAGACTAGAAAACTAGGGTCAGAGTTGCATGCTGATTTTGACCGTAAAGAAATTACTTTTTAACCTACCACCCAAAACTTAAACCCCTCTTTCAAAATACATGCATGGAAAGGAACTACTAACCTTTTTACTGATGTTTGGTGTAGATCCTCCGTTGCGCTTTGCCCGCTTGCTTGCGTTGCTCCTTCCAAAGATAATCCTACAATCAAGACAAACCACTATGCATGCATGCTACTTTTCTACTTGAGGGTTAGAAATTAAGCATAAATTAAACAAATCATAGATAACTCATGCATTGGGACGGGAAAAGTATTCTTTTATTATTTAAAAAAAATGAATCAACTTACAATCAAAGTCAAGACCGGCCACCGCTCCTTGATCCTGATCCTGGGCTCCTCCTCTTCTATCCTCCAACTGCTTTGTGTTAATTCTCCTTTGGCTTGAGGAAAGGCTAAAGGTTTGGGACAATGGATTTGGAAAATGGGCAGAGTTTCTTCGCTATAATTTTCCTCCTCCAAATAGTACCCCTACCCCTTCTTTTATAGGATTGAAGGAGCTAGAGTTTTGGACGAACTCTCGGCCATGCATGGCCGAGAGTTTCAGTTAACTGACCCATATCTTTTTGTTCCGTCGACAACTTTCCTATTTTTGTGTTTTGTTAGGTACACGCGGGTTGTAGTAGGCCTTCCAGTGTGCACACGCGTGCAGTAGTGGGTTAGGGCGCGTGGGCCTTGACCCAAGAGGATTTTCAAAGAGGTTGTTCAGCAGATGTTTTGGCAATGAAGGGATATGATTTGGCCTGATGCCAGGTAAGCATGTGTGGTGCAATTTAGGGTTATAACAAAATCTGAATATTCTGAGTGATTCATCTTCATATTTGGTGAATCCCATGATGTACAAACAACTGATTGGATCCTTGATGTACCTAGTTAACACCAGGCCAGACATATGTTTTGCAATGAATGTCTTGATTCAACACATGGTTGAACCTAGACATGTACATTGGATGCCAACAAAACATATGTTGAGGTACCTACAAGGTATGATTGGATATGGATTGAGATATGTGTCAGGTGGAGATGTGAAGCTGCATGGATATACAGACTCTGAATGGGAAGGGAGTGCAGTGGATCAGAAGAGTACTTACAGATGATGCTTCATTCTGGGATCAAGTATGATCTCATGGTTGAGCAGAAAGCATACATCAGTGGAACTTAGTACAATAGAGGCATAGTATATCACAACTAGTGTGGAAAGCGATGAAGTAGTGTGACTTCAGAATTTGCTTGCATGGATATTTGATCTAGAATTGAAGCCAACTTTGATACATTGTGGCAATCAAAGTTGTGTAAGGATTTAAGAGAACCTTGTCTTTCATGACAAGTCAAAGCACATAGAGATCGAATATCATTACATCCTAGACATGGTGCAAAGCGAAGCTATATAGATCTAGTACATATCCATGGATTAGAATATAGTGAGCATTCTCACCAAGACTCTGTCTAGAGTGAAGTATGCGTACTTCAAAGACAAGTTGGGCGTGATGCAGAATGTCCACCCTCATTGAGAGGGAGGTGTGTTGTTTCTCCTCCTGCCGACTAATACCTCTGGACAAGGGTTCTCTAGATCAATCATGTGAGGTGACTGAGGGGGTAATGCACTTCCAGACCTAATGAGAGAAGAAACATCATACACATAGTCGTGAGGACTATGGGAGTAGCTTCATGCTACTAGATGAGACTATAAATATGGTTGATGGCATTGTAGTAGTTGTGTGATACTAGATGATTTTTTCATAGTTATAGAGACATCGAATATGACCATGGTTGACGACATTGTAGTAGTTGTGTGCTACTATATGATTGTTTCATATTCATAGGGATTGCAGACTATGATTATGGCTAATGGCATGATATTATCCATGTGCTACTATTTGATTGCTTCATAATCATAGAAATTGTTGGACTACATGGTGGTAGCTTGTGTATCTATTAGCTGATTTCAAAATAAATACATTGTGTCTCTAGATAGTAGTTGTGTGCTACTTGGAGTGGTTGTGTACCACTAGATAGTAGTTGTGTACTACTATGGATCGACAGAGTCATTTTCTACTGGATGACATTGTAGTAGTTGTTCCCTACTAGTCGATTTCCATGGAGACTACAAGTTCGCATTGGGAGTAGTTGTGTGCTACTTGATTGCAGATACTATGATAGATGATTCGAGCTACTGATGGAATTGTGGTAGCAGTGTTCTACTAGATGATTGCAGAATAGTCAGTGGACTACTAGACAAAGACATCGTGAAAGATACCTCCCTAGCTAAGAGGGAGTGTTGATGTTTTGGTAGATGTGGGAGGTATTTTCCCTCCTAGATGACCTTTCTTAGATGAGAAGAATATTATGGAAGCAATAGAAACATTGAACATATGTGGAAATACCCCAAAAGATAAGTCATCCTAGAAGAATAAATAATCAAGAAGTAACACCTTCCCATAATAGAAGTCGACCGAGTGAAGAGGACATGAAGGATATAAAAAGGATATGCCTTAGCTCACTTGGAGACACTCATTCACACTCTCTCACATACACAGAAGTAAGGAGAAAGTCTGAGGAAGTGTGACGAAACAAATACAGTGACATATATTCTTCTTGTTCAGTCTTTCTGGTATTTCTCTCTTGTGCGCTACCCTTGGAAAAGGTCCACTATCTTGGTATTGTGTTGCTCTTGCAGCTAGGATGGTATTTATGGTTGTAACTTGATATATCCTTTATGATAGGGTTTATTTGTTGGTTATCTAGGTGGATATCAGTGGCCAAGCACCTATTCGAACTGGCTCAAAACAATCTTCTGGAAATTTACTATTTTTAGCAGTTTTTCGGTTCCTAAACTTCTGGGGCCATTTTGAGGGCCTAAATAAAGTTTTTTCAGGATCGAGCACCTCAATGACAACTTAAGGCTCTCATTGAGCCCTCAAAATGAATATCCTCAATGATACCTTTCCAACGATCTATTGTGTGCCCCAAACAAAGATCGTATTCCAAAGTTAAGCCCCCAGGAAGTTGATACAACAAACTACCCAAAACGGGGTCCAAAAAATTGTTGGATTTTCATCTTCCGAGGTTAGGGTTTTATATTTTATTTATGATAAAAAGGCCTTTGGATCCTCATTGTAAATTCATCTTCTTCCGAATGTGAGTAGCCATCACATATCTTCTGAGAGATAAGATGCCACCATTCTAGCGAGGCTTTCACTATGTAATTTTATAGTTTGTACATTTTTCTCATTAATAGAAATTGTGTATTATTGTATCTATGTGTTTATATCTTTGATATATTTATGTTATATTAGTGGATATATGATATATCTCTATACATTTATTTATTATATCTCCACTCTCATTTCGTGCCGAAAATAATTTGGATTAGTGGTATCAGAGTAGGCTGCTCTTGATCATTTTTTAGTGCATGTCCCCGACGATGTTTGAGTATAGCAAGTTGTGTATCGATCTTGTCTCTCTTGAGGAAAATCTCTCTTGCACGCCCAAGAAACCCTCCATGGAGGAATAAAATAAAAATGACAGAGAATATGATTCTATTAATCTTTTCCTTGAGCAATCTCTCACGTGACAGAGGGACGAAATGATGGAGAATTTTTCCCACATCCTTCAATGCCTAGCAATAACAACCGACACGTCTTCATCAAGCGACCACTTTTGAGGCACCTCTCCTTTCAAGGTACAAGTTAATTTTGATATTCCCGTATTTGAAGGACAAATAGATGCAGATGCCCTAGAAAAATGGTTAAATTTGCTAGAAGGTTATTTATCTGTTCATAAACTTTTCGACAGGGAAAAGATCATCTTCATACTCCTTAAAGCTCTCCCCCATGTCAAACATTGGTGGGAAACTTACTAGGAGAAAATTTCCACAGAGGATTCTGGAATATATGGGGTCGATCCCACTTGGGATTTTTTTGTGGATGCGGTCTAGGAACAATATTACCCTATTGGAAACTATGATGACCAATACATGAGATGGACCACACTACGGCAAGAGAGGGGCCAAGCAGTGCCAGATTTCACCAATACCTTCCATAACTTGCGCACCAAGCCGGGTATCAAAGACTCTGATTGACATTTGGTTCTGAAATACCGTGGGGCTCTACATATGTACATCCAAACTGAAATGGAGTTTCTGTACATATCATCACTGGGAGATTCCTATCGATATGTTGTCAAAATCAAGAAGAAATTTAGGCACCAGAACAAACGGGGGTTCAGGTCTACAAAAGTATGATAAATACATCCCTAACAAATAGCCTCTTGAAAACCAGTCCAAGCCATAGGAAAATAAGGGTCACAGGAAGACTAAGAAGGACACTGGAAAGTGGTGCGATTTCCATAAAATCCCCTGACACAACACCGATGAATGTCTCTCAAAAAAATCATTGGTGGAAGAGATCAAATAAAAGGAGCTAAACCTTGATTTGGAATCTGATTCAGAAAATAATGGGAGAAGAAAGATCATCGACACAGACCCCACTTCTACTGTCGTGACCAAAACAATTCAACTAGAAGAACCAGTAGATCCTGAAGAGGGGGAACGCCTCTTCCATTCACATATGTGGGTGAAGGGGACCCCATTTCATTTCATTATTGATAGAAGAATCTATAAGAAACTCAACTCATCAGAGGTCATCAAATATTTGGGATTTTCGACAACACCACACCTACAGCCATAAAACATCAGGTGGCTTTGCCAGGGATGTGATCTCCATGTTAGCCAACAATGTTGATTGTCATACAGCATCCAACCCTTCAAGGATGAGGTGTTATGTGATGTTTCCCTGCTGGATGTCTGTGATGTTCTCTTGGGCCAACCATATATGTGGAAGCACCATGCTATCTATGAGGCTCGACCCTGTAGTGTCATTGTTACTCTGGGGGGTCATTTCTCCAGGATACTAGAGGTAGTTCCGAGTACTGTCCCACCTAAACAGTTCCACAAAGTAGCATCTCATACTACAAAATTCAAATTCTTCAAAATCTATTCAAAAGGTGAACAAAAGGACACTACAACCACTGCATCCTTGGCCCAAAACATTTCTATCCAATAGAAGTAGAGAAAGAAGATATTGTTTATTCACCTATGAGGGTGCCTACACACTTCCCAATAAATCCAAGATACAACAGGTTGGATGAACATATTCAACCCCGTCGACAACAATTTCATGACAACCTTCAACAAGCTAAGTAGCGCAACTTATCCAACAAGGCAAGCAACTCACCAAGATTCAGATTCAATAAATGCTTTCCCCTCTCCCCCGAAAACTCAACATAATGGAGACCATTTCTTCCTAAGGAGTTAGGATTGATCCAGGTATATATCGGTGTCCACCCACCTATTCCAACTAGTTCAAAACATTCTTCTTGTAATTTACCATTTTTACCATTTTTTTTGTTCCTAAACTTTCGGAGCCATTTTGAGGGACTAAATGAAGTTTTTTGGGGATAAATCACCTCAATGATAACTATACGATATTATTGAGACCTCAAAATGAATCTCCTCGACGATACCTTTCCAACGAGATATCGTGTGCCCCAAATGGAGATCGTATGCCAAAGTTACACCCCCGAGAAGTTGATACACCAAACTACCCAAAACAGGGTCCACAAAACTGTTGGTTTTTCATCTTTTGGGATTAGGGTTTTGGATCTTTTTTATGATAAAAAGGCATTTGGATCCTCATTGTAAATTCATCTTCTTGTGAATGTGAGTATCCATCACATCTCTTCTCATAGATAAGCTACCACCATTCTAGCGAATCTTTCACTCTGTAATTTTACAGTTTGTACATTTCGCTCATTAATAGAAATTGTGTATTACTGTATCTCTGTGTTTATATATATGATATATTTATGTTATATTAGAGGATATCTGATATATCTCTATACATTTATTTATTATATCTCTGCTCTCATTTCGTGCCAAAAATAATCTGGATCAATTGGTTTGTGATTAGACTTGCTTTGAGAACGAAATCTATCTAAGAAAGGTTGTTGGGTTTTCCCCCATTTAGGGTTTTCCTAGGATAAATATCTTGTGTTATTTTGTCTCTTGTTTATGTTGTTATTTCTCAGTACATGATATATATATATATATATATATATATATATATATATATATAATTTAATGTTAAAGATGTAAAAGAACACTAGTAACTCTAATGCTCTGTAAATAAAGAAAAACTAATATTTTTGACTAGAAATATGGGTATTCTAGGTTACAGTTTTGAATTTGACATCATAGTTTTTGTCAAAATGATATTGTGTTATTGTGAGTATATTCCTTTGAACTCAGTTACGTGACTTAACATGATGTAGTATTCCATCATTTAATGATCTACCTCATTTTGTAATATGGTATCAGAGCAAGGAAGAGTCTAGGAGTGTGTGTGTGTGTGTCTAAGAAATTATACAACGAACAAGGAAAATGAAGTGTTACATTCAAAAAATTATTGTAAACAATACCTGGAACAATCGTTGCCAACATTGTGTGCTCCCTCTTTATTGACATCCAAGGAGGTAGGTTATTGTTTATAACAAAATAGGCCAGAATGACTAAATATACTTGACTTCTCCAAATGGATTGACATTGTTAGCTTCCAATGAAATCC
>ML823381.1:123449-148852 GCA_009831015.1 Picea engelmannii
CACACACACACACACACACACACACATGCGCGCGCGCGTGCCTGTTAACTCGCATTTTCTTGCATGTGCAATCTAAAATAATGACCCATTTAGATTATGGGTTGCGGAAGTGTGCACTATTTAATTCACCCACACTACTTGCAAAACCATTTACCATTTGAGGGAGATGTGTCATCTCCACAACAATTATAGGTGGAAAAAATTGATTTCCAAAACCACCTTCAAACCACTTACCACTCATTCCAACACCACGTGTCCAATGTAGCTGAGGTATTTGGCCCTTCCATGACACCTAGACATCACCCTACCAGTCCACATCATATTTTTGGGTTCATGTCAGATTACAAAGTCAACACTACTTTGTTTTCCTTCTTATATATATATCTAATAAAACTGCTACCGTCGTGATTTTTAAGACTTTGCTTCTCCATACTAACCACTTGTATATGAACTTCACCTCTTGGATCAATTTTCCAACCCATTACTTGTTGATTTTAACATAATTGTAGCCATTACACACTATTAAACCCTTGTACTTGATTCAAAATTGGGAAGTTTTTTTTCCAATTTTGGATTTTCTCCATATTTTACATAGAACCAATTCTAGATTTTTAAGAATTCCTCAATAACCTATTCAATCATCTAGTAACATTCCAATTTAGTAATTGGAGCTCTCAATTTAATAACCATAGGATTTATATACTGTTTTCCCCAATTATTCTCCATGAGGCATTTTGTTAAACACTTGACATGTAGACTATAATTTCTTTATATACAAGTTGTCTTCTCACCATCCAACCCCAATGTTGTAACCAATATATCTAATACAATACCGTAACATACCCAACAACCGTTGTGCACTATAGAGGCTACGAATTATTCCATAACCATCAAAACCATACCAAATTTTCATTCTTATACCATTAGCAACCCCAATGTTATGATACTAAACCAATTATAATATGCATACATGATGATGCAAAATTACGCAAACATAATTAATCAATTCAATTAACTATAAAATAATAATTACAAATGTTGGTTAATACATGCATCCATAACTGAACAAACTAGAGAATAATTAAACTCATAACATGAACACCAATAATTCTGCATATTCATAAACAAAAATAAAAGATAGTTATCTTTTGGAAATTATTCACCAACTCATTGTAGAAGAAGGAAGTTCCACCCAACCAAAGGCTCATTTTCACATTTGATTCCTTTGTAACAAAGGACACCCCTAGATGAGATTATGAATCCACAAGGGAGAATTACTATGGCTTGGCTCTAATTTCTCTCACATAGCCCAAACTCCTAGAACTTTCAAAATAATTTCCCACTTCAACATTTACAATTAACCAACCCCTCTTTTCTACTCATCCTACACAACACCAATAATTAGGATCCCCTTCTCTACTAAACAATCCCTCAAGTTAGCTCACTCCCCTATAATTCCTTAGCATATGATAACTAAATAATATTTATTGTTGAGATTCTAAGGATTCTTTGCTGTAATTTGCCTTCATACTAATCCAATGTATCTCTTTTGAAAACTAAAGTTAAGAAATTAGGATAATCATAATTGAAAGGCTTAATAAAGCTAAGATTAAAAAACAGTAGCAATAAAATGATATTATTTCTTCCCCATCCCCTAAGTCCACTTTCTTTCCCTTCTCATAGTCCTCCATTATTTGTCCTTCTTCTTTCACATAGTCCTCTATTATTTGTCCTTCCTCTTTTGCAACTTGGTTCAATGTACAATTTACAAGCTTATAGTCATTTCATCACATACATATACATTAATAATTTGTGAAACAAAATTGGTGTATTACAATGACTGGGTATTTAATGTACAAGAACAAGATAAAAAACATGGAAGACAAGAGGGTTCATAAGGTTGCTTCAAAATCCAGTGAAAACCACCTTAAGGAGAAAGTGATAAAGGATTAGAAAATAAGATAAAATTAAGACATTACAAGGAGGTCTTCAACCCTAATCTATAAAATAGATGGAGGTCTTTATTTTAACTAGTGTAAAGAAGAAAATCAATATTTATAAAATAAGAACAAATTCTCACTAGCTCCATAGTGAAAGTGGCATTGTACAATTCCTAAGAAGCAATGGTTTGAAAGAATTTGTTAACACTCTCTTAGAATTTGTTACAATATCAACCTTCTTAACCTTTTAACTCATCAAAATTATAGTGATTTATGAATGTTTATTCTTTAGATTTTTTTAAAAGCTCACTTATAATGAATGTTAATCTCAATGTTGATATTAGTAGAAAAAATTAATATGACTTAAATTATAAATATACTCTTATACTTTATATATTAATATATAATATTGGTGCTATGTTTTTTTTATTAAACTGTTTCTTATGTTTTGAAAAGCCTTGGAAGTTTCAAAACATAAGACAGTTTAATCCAGAAAAAGCTAAAAATAAACATCCTCTTGTTTTTTAAATTATTTTTACTAAATGTTAAGTATATCCACTCAATTCACTGATTGATTCTAGGCGTTGAAATCTTGGCTATCCGTAAATAGCATGTTTGCTATGTGGAGGCTCATACATGCTGGTTACAGTAGAAAGGCTTCCTCGGTTTTAAGACAGAATCTTGTGTCAGCGAGATTCTTGTTTTCTGTAAAAAAAAATTGCAGCAGAAAACTAAATGTCCACTGTCAATCACAGAGTCTAACCATGGCTAGAATGGCGACGAGTTCCATAGAAAATGGAGATTTATATCATAATTAAGATGTGACAGTATAGACTGCATACACGTCCTGGAATCCATAATGGCAAGGACGTGTGTAAGGTGACTAGGTTTGGTCAATGAACACTAGATCAGAATAGCATGCAGATTGCAGATATTAGTCAAGAATTTAATGATGGGAGACAAGTAAATAAATGAGAGAGTCAGAATCCAGCGAAGAAGGACCGAGAAATGGCGTCCATGCCTAGATCCGCCATTATATAAGAGGTTCAATTTTGTCCTATAAATTAACAACCTGCCTGTTGTTGTTGTGACGGCGGAGAGGGTGTGAAAAAAACAATGGAGGGAGTGATGAGAAGAAGGATTTGTTCGGTAGCTGTTGCGGTGGTTCTGGTCATGTTGAGCAGTCATGTGGAGCGGGGAGCATCTCAGGGCGAGTGCCTGATCGCGTTGAATCAGATGCGACCATGCACGAGAGAAATGGGTCAGTTCATGATATTTTCAGTAGCGCCAAGCCATGGATGTTGCAGGGCCGTAAGGCGAGTTAACTATCGGTGCTGGCCTATGCTTCTTACCAGCTTGGGTTTCCCTCCCTCTGTTGGAGATGGGCTCAGGGGTTTCTGCTTGGGAGCGGCCAACCCTCTTCCAAAAAGTCCCACTCCCGCTCCTGTTGCCAGTCCTTGACCTGATCATTATGAACGCGAATTATAATTCTATAACATATTGTCAATAATGTCGAGGATGCCCAAGTTCCATGAATAAATGCAATAACTGTTATTATAGACTAGAGAATTAATATGCGTCTCTAAACTAGTTAGTCTCTGTAAGTTTCTTACTTTATAATCTGCATGTTTGTATTCATTCTCCTGGAATTAGGAGTACATGAACGTGAATTATCATGCTTTGTTCTCAACTCTGATGCTTCTCTTCCCACACTGGATCGTGAAGATTCCATTGTTTCTTTATATTGTCTTTTCGAAATAAGCTGAAAATGGTGTAGACAGCAAGAGAGTATGGGCTTTAAATATCATATAGCAAAACAATTACAAAGGGATCGTACATTAATTATTTAATTTCTTTGCAGTGGCCACTGAAACCAGGGTTTCAGATTATTTTTGGAAGTGAGAAATGTGAGCTTCAAATTTCACAATTTGTGAGTTTGAAGATGCATATTTCTAAATGTGCCACTTAAAACTTCACAATCTTAAGTATCAAAGTTTGTGTTAAGAATAATGATTGTAAAATGGTAGATGAAATTCTTCAATCCTATGTTTAGAGTTAAATATAATTAATAATATTAATATGTGTTGATATTTTTTTTCCTTGTATTTTTTATTTATTTTGAAGATATAATTACAAGTTCTTAATAATAAGGTTAGAAGCCATTATAATAATAACAGTAATTGAATTTAGGTGGGGAGGATAACAATCATTCCTCCCAATCAATCTAGATAAACCCAAATGACTAGTATATGCATTATTAATGTGGTTATTGCTAAAAATCAAGTAATAAGGATATCTTGATTGGATTTTTGGACACTCCACCTATTAGCTTTATAATTAATGAAGAAATATTATAGTTGTTAGAAGTCAATGAAAAATAATGAAGAGATGAAAATATATTAATAAATGGATATAGTGCTTATAAATTAATGAAAGAAAATCAATTAAGTTTGATGACTAAGGCAATAAATGATAGGTTTTTAGGATTGTCTTAGTTTATACTCATCATCGTGATTAAAATTTTTGAGATGTTTTTCAATTTCTAGAGCTTCATGAATGGCGCGAGATGAATAATGGGATGTTGAGGCTAAGATTTTGGTTTGGTCAAAACAAATTAAGTGTCTAAAATTGAAATAGTGTTTCACAATAGCATATTTTGAGATGTGATTGTGGGTTGTGTCAACTATGTGCTCTTTGAGACGAGATTTGAGGCATCTACCAGTTTGGCCAATGTATGGTTTTCCACAAGAGAAAGGGATTTCATAAACTCTTGGGCCAAGCATTGTGTCAGATTTATCCTTAGCGGACCTAAAAGATTGTTTGAGGGTTTTGAAGGGTTTAAAAATGGTTTTTATATTCTTTTTAGCCAAGATTTTGGCAATGTGATCAGTAGTGCTTTGGATGTACGAAAGAGAAACAAGAGATAGGGTTGGGAAAGAAGAGAAAGAGATGTTCGATTTGGAATTATGGGCTAAGTGAAAGACTTTGTTAATTTGAGAGTTAGAGTAACCATTGAACATAAGGGCTTTCGTAAGGTTGGTTTTTTCCTTTTTGAGGAATTGGGGATTGGATATTTGGATGGCTTGAGTGTTGGAGTAAGAAATTTTGGGGTTAACCACAACAAACAAGGATACAAGCTAAGGAATGGACCAAGGGAGTAGTGCACGCCAGAAAACAAAGCAATGCGACAGAAGGGAAAAGGAAGCAATGTGTCAGGAAAGAAGGAAGACTAGCACAGAGTCCAAGAAAGAAAGGGTTGGATCATAGACCATCGGCATGAAAGACAGTTGGAAAGTGGGAAAGAGGAGTCCACTTAGAATTAGGGTTTTTGAGTCATAATGTAAGGGTTTTTACCCATTTTGTAGTATAAATATGATGTATGAGATAGATGGGAGATATCTTAGACCTCGTATGAAAATAGACTATTTTGGAGAACTATTTTGAGTATTGAGTCTTTGATATGCTCAGTTTTGGTTGGATAGATAAGGAGTTAATGGGGACTTATGGAGTCTAAACGAGGGTCAGGTCGCAAGCGATGGATCTTGGTGCGACGTTGGTCAGCTTCACCATTCATAAATTCATGATGTTATGCGTGTAGCACTATTTTGATGAAGAATGAATAAAGCAAAATATCTTTGTGGACATAGCCCAAGGGGGGTGAACCACGGTAAAATTATGTCTTGATATGTATTGTGTTGCTTTTATATGCTTATGATGAATGAATGGTTAGATGAATGCATCTGTTAGGGTTTATTTACAACACACACTAGACTAATCATGCTGAATGAATGTTATTGAATGGATAAATTAGTAGATCTGATGAATGATATGGTAGAATGCATATTAAAGTAGAAGTAGAAGTAAAAAGTAAATCCCTAGTCCCTTCCATGATTGTAGACACTTGGGTCATGCAATCACCCATAATCCATCTCGGGTGAGACTGCATTGTGTAATATGTGCGTTGTGTATCCTTTTGGTTTACCAGAAGGGCCGATGGTGAAAAGGGTTTTGTTGGAGAACTAAGGTAGAACTTGGGTCATCCCATACATCCAACAAATCGTTTCATTGCCAGTTGAAACTCAAAAGAAAAACTTGGAAGGGGTTTGATGAAGAAAATGCAGTGGTAAAAAGGGATGTTCAGGCCATGGAATCCTATGAAGAAAAAGATTGAAAGTTGGTTGGATAAAAAGAAACTAGAGTTCATGCAGAAAGATAACAAAAGTTCCAGATATACACCGTGCCAATATCTACAGGGGTATGTGTTTACTGATTTGCATGAGGCATATTTCTGTTATTTTCCAGGGTTATTACAAGAGTGGTTATTGAGGTTGAAGAATACCCATCTGGCTAATCGGATTAGGCCAGTAGAATGGATTGTTGAGAACATTGTGCGGTTGGAAAAACAAATTCACGCACGTAGTGGATTTCTGGTTAGATAGTATTACTGTAAGGTTTATTACAAAATTTGCAGTTGAGACAACAAAGTCATATACTACTACAGAGAAGGATTTCTTGAAGGGACCCAGAGGAAGGTATATTAGGTCTCTTTACACAGCGATCAAGATATTTTTATATGATAAAGGAATGATGACCATGGAATCAGACAACTAGACCACTCTGTTTGCATGGGGGAATTGGGGGAAGCACTAAGGAAGATCTGAGAGATGGAGAAGGCTATGGAGTGAAGCCAAAAGAAGGAAGCAATGGACCCCATCATGATGGATGATGAACAAACCAGGGAAATCATAAGGAAAGCAGGTGTGATGCATAGTGGACGACCCTACCAGTATAAGATGAATAGAAAGAAGAGAGAAATAGTCGAACGAGAGGGCTTGGAAAATGATGAGTAAAAGGTAAAGGATATTCACGCCACGTGGCAGATTGAGGATATCTTGCGCACCACATATGAGAGGAAAACTAGAGGTCTTGGGTTCGGTGTAGAAGAAGGCTCTCCATTCCAGATCCAAATTAGTGTGGAACCCACAACTCCATGTGTGAATAAGACATTAGAAGAAGAAAAATCGGTTAACCAACAAGTGATTAGTGGTAGAAGAATTTTTACAAGACATGGGTCCAATGGAAACTCTAACAGAAGTGTAAGTTCAAAAATTAACAGGCATGTATCTACATCACCCAAAGGTGGTAGTACAACAAATTTCACAATGGAAAGACAAGATCCAACTATTAGGTTACCATAATTCTGAGGAGACAGGTCATATGACCTAGAAAATCATTTGTTTATCTGTGAGAAGGTATGGGCAGCTAAGAATATTACAACTAAAGATACAAATGTTGTGTACTTGGAAATCACATTTAGAGACCGTGCATTAGACTGGTACATGGGTCTCACAACAAATAATCCAACATGAGCACCTACAACTGTAGCAGAGGTAAAGAAGAAATTACTAAATGAATTTCAGAAATCAAGTTCAGAGGATCAGTTCATGGATGAAATGATAGAGATTAAGCATAAATGAGAAGTCTCAGTCTAGGAGGTTGACCAGAAGTTCAAGAAGCTAAAAGGTAAGTTGAAATACCCTATTACTAATATGCAGCATAGACATTTGTTTGTTAACTATCTATTTCCACACTTGAAGTATCCTTTGAGACAACAAAAATTCCAGAGTCAAGTTGAGGCTCTACAAGCTGCTTTACAATTAGAATAAAATCAGTACAAGCAGACAGATCCAATTGTGGAAGAGTTGAGACAAGACTTGAAGAAATTAACATTTCAGTTAAATCATAGTAAAGGTAAGGATAAAAGGGAATATGTTTGGTGCACATTATGCAGAACTAAAGGGCATCACAAGAATGAGTGTCCATTATTTGTGCAGTATATTAGAGTGGGTATGCCAAACCATTTATATTCAAGAGGACCATGGTGTGATATTTGTAAAACACATGGGCATGATCCCTATCATTATCCCATGATGTAGAAGTATCAGACAGTACTAAAGAGTAATTTTGTATTTTTTGTAAGTCAGTAGGACACGAAGATAAGGACTGTAGGACTTTGGAGATGATGAAAGAAAGGATTTCAAATACATATAGGGTGCAAGATGAACACATGACAGGAAAACCTGGGCTATAGCCACAACAGTTTCATCCACAACCACAGTACAAAAATGTGAAACAGTTTGGAGCACCACCACAAAATAACAATGCACAATAGTGTGCAGCGCCACTTTAGTACAATAATGTGTCGTCATATTACAATCAAGGACCTCAGTATAATGCACCGCGTAGAGATAATCAAGGAACCATAGGAGGCTTAAGAGGAGGAGTCCGTGGAGGAAGAGGCTTTGGAGGAGGTTGAGGACCAATAGTTTGTCATAACTGTTAGAAACCAGATCATTATGCTAGGTATTTTCCACAGCCACCAACGACATGCATGTATTGTCATTCAACAGACCATGAAACAAAATATTGGCTGACACTGTTGACAAAGATACAGGACAAGAGGAACCAGAACAATCATAACGTGCAATGTATTGCGGTGGAAAATAGAGAAGAGAATGGGAATACGATCAACATAGTCACTAGAGGTGGATCCAAGATAGGAGAATATGCATCAAATAAATATCAAGATCAGTACCAGTGGGTTAGGAAGAATACAGTGCCTGAACAGAAGTTCTATGCGCGCAAAGAAAATGAGACATTCAAAGAGGTTAGACAGGATATTTTGCAAGAAAATATTGCATCTACTTCAAGGAAGAAGCCAGTAGATGAGGTACCATTGTATGACATGCCTCCATTCTTTGATCAGACCAACAAAGAGCAGCCTTCAGAGCAAGTAAGTAACTTAAGAAAACTTTTGGGATCTTGTGTAAAGTTGTTGAATGATAGAAACTCTTTACAAATATTGAAAAATATGTTAGAAAAGTGTCATCCTGGGGAAGAAGGGGTAAATACAGTGAATCGGGTCTAGAATAAGAGAAGAACAAGTAGAGAATTCAGGTTGAATGAAAACATAAGATATTTCAATATGGGAGATATCATACTAGATTTAGGGTCTGAAGTCAATGTTCTACAAAAGAATATATGGGAAGCTATGGGAGAACCTCAATTGGGGTATTAACCTATTCAGTTGAAGTTAGAAAATCAACATAGAGTGTTTCCAATTATAAGATTGAAGGGGATACCAATAGATCTAGATTGTGTGAACACCATGGAAGACTTTGAAGTCATTGACATAGTAGACAATACTTCGCCATATCCAACTTTTTTGGTGATGGATTGGGCCTTTGATAACCATGCTATTATTAATTTGAAGACAAGGAAGATGATATTTGAATCTGGAGAATACATAGTTATTGCACCATTGGATCCCTCAGAAGGAGGAAGGTATGTTGAACCCGTGACAAAAAATGTTCTTACAGAAGATGTGAATTAGTTATATAGAACTATCACGTGCGAAGAGGAGTACATCAACCCAACTGTATATGGAATTCTGAGTTGGAGGAGTATTAGTTCTTATTCTTCAGACTATGACACAAGATTGGAGAAATGGAAGAAATGACTACATGAATTATCCACCAGAAGATGTTCCATAATGATGCACGTGCTAAGATGAAATGGTTTAGAGGTAAGAGAACCTCTTACTTTTTATGGTCTGAATGACTTAGAAGAGTTTTTAATGAGGTTTGAATTAGAAGTAGTAGAAAATCAGAGATTACCAGTATTAGATATTTCTTTGAAAGCTACAACTACCCACTGGTGGGGTAAACATAAGGAGAAGATCAACAATTGGTTTCAATGCAAGAGGTTACTGCGCATCAGATTCAACGCATAGCAGAAGAACATAATTTTGGAGAAATATGATGGATTTGGACAACCTAAAGAACATGCAAACAGATGCATCGTTCAATGGACATTAGTACCACCAGAATAATGGCCACATGATTTTATCCACATGTTAGAAGGCATTCCAAAGAAATGGTACATAGAACAGGAACAACGCAGAGAAACTGCAAACTGGGAAGAGATACAACATAATTTTATAGTTACATTTTCCTTTGAGCATTAAAGTCAAAATATAGATACAATGGTGAAGGTGGTAAGATACATGATATTTGAAGAACCAAAATTTGACATAATTCCAACATATCAGGGTTAGACTAGACAGACAGTTAAACAATTGCTACATTGTTATCACGTCTCAAAAGAAGATCCAGCAGAAGAAAACCCGTGCAATATCCAGATCCCATAAGTTGAAGGAGAAAGGGAAGTAGAAGGTCCAGAAATAGATTCAGAAGATTATACTGCACCATTGAAGATCAAGAAGGTAAACATTGGAACTGTAGAAAACCCAAAGATTGCAAGCATTGGAGATTATTGGGATAATCAAACAGTAGAAAGAATCACATAATTATTGTGCGAGTACAGTGATTTGTTTCCAGTGCAATTTTCAGAGGGGATTAGTAGGAGAACTAGGAGAGATGAAGATCCCCTTGAGGCTAGAACTCAGACCTATCATACAAAGATCTTACATGTTAAATCCAGTGTATAAGCAGAAGGTGAAGGAAGAAATTGGCAAGATGTTGGAAGTTGGTGTCATAGAACACGTGGAAGAATCATAATAGATCAGTCCTATGGTAGTGCATGAAAAGAAGCAAGAGGGAGTTAGGATCTGTGTAGATTTGAGAAAACTAAATGATGCTTGTTTACATGATCCTTTTCCTACCCCATTTACAAATGAAATTTTGGAGAATGTAGGAGGTCAAGAAGCTTATTCATTTACAGATGGGTTTTTGGGATATCATCAGATCAGGATAGCACCATAATATATACATAAGACAACATTTTCTATAGAATGGGGATCATTCCAGTATACAGTCATGCCATTTGGGTTGAAGAATGCACCAGTCAGTTTTTCAAGAGTAGTAGTACCAGATTTTAAGGACTTCATTCATAAGTTTTTGGAGGTTTACTTGGATCATTGGATAGTGTTTATTTTATTGAAAGACCATGTTGCAGTGTTAAGATTAATGTTAGACAAATGTATACAATGTTATATCTCATTGAATATTAAGAAATGTATTTTCAGTGCACCTTTTAGTATTTTGTTAGGGCATGTGGTGTGTAAACAAGGTAAGTTGGTTGATCCTACTAAAATTGTTTTCATATTTAACTTACCACCACTAAAATCAGTGGGCCAGTTGAAGAATACACTTGGTCATACAGGATATTATAGGAAGTTCATAAGAGGATATGCATAGATTACTGCACCAATGGAGAAATTGTTGAAAAAGGACACCAATCATCAGTGGAATGAAGAATGCCAACAAATTTTAGATATCTTGAAGGAGAAGATGGTGGCTACACCAATTCTGGTATTTCTAGACTGGGAAAAATAATTTCATGTGCATGTGGATGCATCTGCAATAGCATTAGGAGCAATATTTACACAACCAAGAGAAGGTGATATAGATCACCCTATTGCCTTTGCAAGCATAAATTTATCATATTCGAAACAAAACTACAACACTACAGAAAGGGAAGGATTAGCAATGGTGCATGCTTTGGAGAAATATAGACATTATTTGTTAGGGAAACATTTCAATATGTTTACAGATCATTCTTCTCTCAGATACTTAATCAATAAGCCAGTGTTGGGGGGAAGGATATGTAGATGGGTACTTTTGTTCCAAGAGTTTGACTTTGAATTTGTGGTGAAGCCTGGAAGATTGAATGCATGACTAGATCACTTATTTAGGACAACTAATGGAGAAGAACCCAATAACTTGGAAGACAACTTTCCAGATGCACAACAATTTTTAGTACAGATAGCTGATGAGTATTTTGCTAACATTATTGAGTTTCTGAGTACATGATTTGCACCAAGAGAATTTACTATTGCACAGAAGAAAAATGTGTTGGTCAGAGTTGTAGACTACCAATTGATTGCAGGTCATTTATACAAGCTTGGAGCATATAACATTTTGAGGATATTTTTTATGGAGCATGAAATTCCTATCATTTTAGCAGAAGCACATGAAATAATTGCAGAAGGAAATTACACAGGGAAAAATGTCGTGTAGAAGGTGTTGCACATAGGATTATGGTGGCTAAAATTTCACGAGGATTCAAAGGAGTACTATCAAAATTGTGATGTCTGTCAAAGAGTTGGGAAGCCATCCATGAGGCATGAGATGCCATTGATACCTCAAGTAACTTTGCAAGCATTTGATAAGTGGGTTGTAGACTTTGTAGGTCTAATTAATCCACCATCAAGAAGATAAGGAGCAATATATATTATTACAACGACAAAATACTTAACTAGATGGGTTGAAGCAACAACAATAAAGGATTGCAGCGTACAGACTGGAACACACTTTTTATTTGAACATGTAGTTACAAGGTTTGGATGTCCAAGAATATTGATGAGTGATCAAGGGACTCACTTCATTAACAATACAATTCAGGCAAAATTGGAAGAATTTGAGATACATCATTAGAAGAGAACACCATATCATCCTCAAGCTAATGGAACAGTTGAAGCATTTAACAAGATATTTGAAAATTTCTTGACAAATATTTGTAATGTGAACAAGGATGAATGAGATTTCAAGGTACCAGTAGTACTATGGGATTATAAAACTACATGCAATAAGCTAACATGGCAGACACCCATTAGGTTGATATATCGATAGAAAGTAGTAGTTCCCTTATATTATTTGATACCAAGTATGAGCATTGCAACAATTACAGACATGAAAGAAAGAGGCACAACACATGAAAGGTTAGCTCAACTCATGGAATTGGAAGAAGACAGAATCATAGTTGGTTTCCATAAGGAGGTACAGAAAGAAAAGGATAAAGCATGGAATGATAAACATATTAAGAAGAAGAACATCAAGGTTGGATATTTGGTTCTCCTCTATGACAATAAATACTTGCAACACACAGGGAAATGTAGAATGAATTGCCTAGGGCCATACCAAATAAAGTATGTCACAAATGGAGGTGTTGTATAGTTGCAGGACTTAGCAGGAAAGAAATTTCAAGGATTGGTGAATGGTAGTCAACTAAAATTGTATAGGGACAGTCGACCCACTAACCCTCAATAGTTGCAACAAATCAAGTAGACTTGTACATATTGTAAATAGTAGGTAGAAAAGGAAGAAAAATGAAGAAAAAAACTAGAGAAATGAGAAAAAGAAAAAAAAAGTAGTTAGAGGAATAAGTAGTAGAAAGTCAGTTGAGAATGACAGCACGTAGCAGACATAAAATTGGTGTGACATAATTCATAAGACTATGCATAGGAAAATTAACCACAATGCGACAGAATGGAAAATTATCTCAAAAGTGAAAAACTGGTGAAAAGAAAAGAAAGGGCACGTCAGTGCATTAATGACATAGTCTATAAAAGGGGAAAATAAGCGAAAACACAAAACACTTGTGATTTTTTAGCAAAGGAACAACATAAAAAATATGATGTGAGTGAGTGATAATTTGTGAAGAACAGCTAGGATCTACAATAGATTTTTCCTGAAGACAATAAAATCGCGCCACCAAAGTTCGGAGGACCAAGTCAATTCATGCGAAGGACCCGAAGCACTAACAGACCACTGGAAGAAACGACTGGAGTGGTCAATGTGGAATATATTCCAACTACAGAGACTAAATCCATTATTCTGACACGAATTGAAGAAGAAATCCCAAAAGAAGAAGTGGTGGAAGTCATCCAAGCAACGCAAGGATGAAATCAAACCCTAACACAGAAAACCTAGGAGCAATGCACACTAAGGGAGAACAGGGTGAAGATGACAGTGATAACATAGATTCAGATAAACTTATCAAATAGAGTAATTGAAGAACCTATCCTCTCGGGACTTGAAGTTCTCACCCATTCCATCAATTTTCGGTGGTTACCATTTGATGATTGTGCCAAATAACATCTGAAACGTGCGAAAGCACTGGCTTTTCTTTTTCCATGTAAAAACCTTTTCAGTGGTTAACTGGGCTTTTGTTTTTCCCTTTTAACTAGCGAAAACAAAGGCTTTCGGTGGTTAATGAGCTCTTTTCAGGCCCGCCTAAACCATCGAAACCTGAGATTCTCTCTTTTGCTTGACAAAACCAAATCAAATGTTGTTTCCAAGTTTATTTAGAAAAAATAGACTCTCTAACAAGCCTAAAAAGATTTAGAAACAAATTTTTGGGCTTCTCTCTATCACCTCAAAATGAAAATTTTTTCTATGCGAGTTTAGGAGATAACAATTGGCTCCTACTTGGGGATGGAATCCTCCCAGTGAGGTTCCAAGAACAAGAAGACACGTGCCTATCCATTATACATAAAAATTCTTCTCAGCAATCATTTACAATTTGTATTGTGTCAGTCCATTAGGCTATGGAGTCATCTAGTCTGAGCAACTTATCTTTGGACAACCTGTAGCCTGTTGTGCTTATTCAACCAATAACTGAAAACAATCTAAGTGCTCATATGAAGAGCTTATTCTTCTTCCTATCCCTACTGCTAACCAAGTCTAAAATTTGGTCAGGTAAACACAGAGTTCCATAACAGCCATTTGAGCAACTTCAAAAGAGGGATGACTTTATCTCTATCACTGCTTAATAGAAAATAACTAAAACATACCAGTAGTAGTAAATAAGCTTTCATAAAGTCACACTCACCCATGGAAATTGATGAATGAATGAAATCTAGAACTTTCATAGGGTTTGAAATAAGTAATTCTATCAAATCAACCACTGGGTCTCTAAAATCAAGATCAAAAGCATTATGATTCATGAAAAATGATTTCCCTTCCATGACTGGCTCTCTATTTGTAGATAGATGTCTTCCTTGGAAGTATTCTTGCTATCCCAACTGAGAACTAAAATCCTGCTGCTTGTTGTCTTCACTGATATCAGTACTGAATGTGGAATGTTCTTCCTCTGTCAAATGAAAATACAAACTCAATTGTTGATCAGAAACTTTTTGTTCTTCACCTTCCTCCTCATATATGCTAAAAATTGCCTTGGTCTGCAAATCAGAAAGTTGATGGTTGCCTTTAGAATCTGCTGCAGATCTGAGACCGTCACCTGCTAATGTGTCAATCTGATAATCATATTTGGGGTTTTCAAAGGGGACAATATCATCTTCATGAAAACATAAATTAGCAGATGCATTTGATACAATGTCAAAGGCATCAATGTTATGGTTATCCACCTAAAGATCACCAATATCTTGGTTACAATGATAAATGTCCCCTGTTGCAACATACTCTTCGAATCTATCATTAATCACATCATGTATACATTCATGATCATCTCTCTGTGTAGCTAAAGGAACCAACTCTTTGAATTCATAACAATCAGACTTAAGGATGGTAAGAGAGCATTCAGTTTCTTTATTATCCATTTGTAGTTCATGTTGATGGGAAAACACAACATCTTGAAGATCATTAACGGGCTATGACATATTATGAGGGGGAGATCTTTCTATATTTACATCTTCAAGCTTACAATGTAATTCATATTCATCACAACAATTATCAAATGCAAACTCATCTGAAAAATACCTTTTGCAATGCTCGGTGAATGCTCTGTGAAAATCCTTCAATGATGAAATATTGGAAGGAGGTAAAGAAAAATACCACTGACGTGCATCACCATACAATGAAAACATGAACATCTTCATACGAACATCTTCATGCTAAAAATCTGAGCCATACTACCATTCTATTGGTTCAGGTAGATGCGGATTTTCAAAGTCGGCCTGCTCTTGGGTCCTCCTGGAAGCACAAATGTTCTCCTCCACCTCTTGAGCATCTTCAAACAAACTCATTAATGATGAAAATTTCATTTCCAGCAGTAAAAGCACAAGCTCTGAATACTGGGCCATAACATAGTATACCATGGCAATAATCTCCGTGAGTCGGATCTCCAAAGGTATGTCATAATATATCTTGTAGAACCTTCTGTTGAAGATAGGAAAAGCTTCATCCTGCTCTCTCTTCAAAGCATAAAAGTTAGCGAGGTATGAATCCAATGATTTGTTCTTACCCCAATGCTTGGAAAAAGCATTAGAGAATTCGATCCAAGAGCCAATGGAGTCGACTCTTAGACCCTTAAACCATATTGCAACATCTTTGATCAACGACTTAGAGAAAAATCTCATGATCATGTCTTCATGAATAATCTTGAATTGATCAATAAAATCCTCAAAGGATTCCAAGTGCCTCTCAGCTGAAACTGGGTTCTCTCTAGAAAACCGGGGAAGATATTCAAAACAATCAAGGGGGTAAGGATGAAGGGAATAGGGCAGCCTCAAAGGCTTGAACATCTTCATCCTGATTTTAATTTGAAAGGCAGTGGGCTGATCATGAAACTTAATAGGTTGATGAGAAAGTTTATCAGTAATGTGAAAAGGTGTTGAAATCTGAGAGGGTTTGGAATCAATTTCAACGTCCACAAAGTCATAAGGGTTATTGGATTCAAGAGGGAATGGAATGCATAACTCATCTTTATGAACATGGTGAGGTAAAGCTATTGAATCTACTTCTGTAGTACAAGCAGGCTGCAAGTTTTCTTTTTTTAAGGTTGGGTATATACAGGAAGAATGATGATTTTCTGAATATACAAAATAGAAAATGATTATCTTTACATGGGAAGGGAAAAGCATGAAAGAGGTGATAAAGAAATACAATAGTTCATGAAGCAAACTAGTGAACTGATACTTGAAATTGAAATTTAACCTCTTCATCTTCTGTCAACCGGATCCTCCCCGGTGGAGTCTTTAATCATGGAGTCGCCAACAATTTTCTGATTAACGGAGTCACCACTGAATCCGTCCTTCATGGAGTCGCCAGATAGATGATTACAACCAATATAATGTCCAGGCTTTGTCTATCATCAAAGCTGGATCTATGTCATCTCAATATAAAGTGAAAACAAGAGCTTTTCTTTTTCCACGTAGAAACCTTTTCGGTGGTTAATTGGGCTTTTGTTTTTCCCTTTTAACTACCAAAAATGAAGGCTTTCGGTGGTTAATGAGGGATTTTCAGGCCCGCCTAAACCACTGAAACCTGAGATTCTCTCTTTTTCTTGAAAAATCCAAATCAGATGTTGTTTCTAAGTTTATTTAGAAAAAATAGACTCTCTAACAAACCTAAAAAGATTTAGAAATAAATTTTTGGGCTTCTCCCAATCACCTCAAAATAACAATTTTGACTGTGCTAGTTTAGGAGATAACAGAATCATTTCAGAACTGTTTCAATATACTTCATTTGATTCAACCATAGCTTTGTAGTGGCTCGATCTCTCTCAATCTCTATTCTGATAATGAAGTTAGCTGCACCGAGATCCTTCATGTCGAATTTGGAGGATAGCTTCTTCTTCACCTCCTTTATTGCATCCATGTTATTTCCAATCAGAAACATGTCATCTTCTATCTCTAGATCGAATGTTGCAACTAGAGACATCAATAATCTAATGGAATTTAGTTTTGCAACAGGAGAAAAATATCACCAAAGTTGACACCCTCGACTTGGGAATATTCTTTCGCTACTAGTCGAGATTTGAACTTCTCGACTTGAACTGCGACATTCATTTTCTTCCTGAACACCCACCTGCTACCGATGAGATTTCTTCCACTAGGTAACTCGATTGACTCCCATGTATCATTCTTCTACAAGGATTCCATCTCTTTGACCAGGTGTCCTTATGGAGTTTACCCTATATCGAGTCGACTGCCTCACTGACTGACTTGGGCTCATCTTCGATGGTTGTTAGCACAAATGCGGAATGGAAGTCGGGCGGACTATACCTTTCAACTAGTTTTCTTATTCTTCTGACCTCCTTACCACTGGAGTCAATTATTCCACCTCTTCCTCAAATTCAATCGACTCACCTGAATCATATTCTTCGTTCCTCATTTCAAACCGCATTGTATCAGGATAATTTTTGGTCTAAACAACTTCCTCAGGCTCGGACTTACCTCCAACTTCTATGAAGACCACATCTTGACTGTACATTGTTATCCTTGATGCAAGATCCCAGAGCTTATATCCTTTCATCCCTTATTTATACCCGACGAAAATACATTTGACTTCCTTCTTGTCCATCTTGCTCCTCTTTTCATTGGGAACATGCACAAATGAATCACAGCCAAATACTTTGAGATGTGCCACTGACGGCTTCTTTCCAGACCATACCTCATTTGGAGTAGTGTCGACTAGTGCCAATGAAGGAGACATATTCACCAGATATCTTACAGTCTGAACTGCCTCCGCCTATAATTCTTGTGCTAGCCCGACACCACTGAGGATGCTCCTTGCCTTGTCCATCAATGTTTTGTTCATTCTCTCGGAAACTCCATTTTTTGTGGGGTATATGGTGTAGTATTTTGGTGTGTTATGACACACTGTTTACAGAACTGATCAAATTCCTTTCCACGGAATTCACCACCATTGTCAGTCCTCTACACTTTAATCCTCTTCTCTATCTGGTTTTCCACAAGAGCTTTAAACTCCTTAAATCTCTCGAAAACCTCTATTTTCTTCTTTAAGAAATATATCCATGTCTTCCTAGAAAAAACGTCTATGAAGGAGACATAGTATAGGGATCCACCAAGTGAAGGCACTGTAATCGGGCCAAACACATCATTATGCACCAGTTCTAGAATCTCATTTTTCCTTGTCACTCAAGATGGGAACCTCACCCGACTTTGTTTCCCATATATGAAATTTTCACAAAATTTGACTTCTAAACCACATTTAGGAAAACCTTCAACTATGCCTTTTCTTTGCATAGCTCTAAGTCATTTTTCTCCAATGTGTCCCATCCTCTCATGCCATAACCTGGTCAGTTCGAGTTCATCATGTCTTGTTGAGTTAGTTTGAACTAACTTAGCTCTGGTCGAGTCGAGTTGTGTCGACATCGAGTCGAGTCGAGTCACAGTCGAGTCGATTTTAGGAGAAATGATTTTGTTCCATCCAATCGAGTCGACATTCCCTAACATATTCTATAGGGTACCAATCATAACTCCTCTCATTAAGACCATTGCACCTCTAACCATTTTGCATGAATCCTTCTGAAACATAGTATGCACACCTGCATCACTCATCTTGCTGACAGATATCAGGATTCTTTCCAAACCCGAAATGTGTAGCACACCTGAAAGGGTTCTTTTCCTCCCATCCTACAGTGCTAGTTAGGCTCTTCCTCGTCTGGAAATTCTAGTTGTCGATTCATCCCCCAGGAACACATCACCCCCATCATATTTTTCATATTCACATAACCATTGTTTATGTGGTGTCATATGATAGGATGCTCCTCAGTCAATCAACCAAACATCTTGATCTGACTGTGTATTGGTCGATGCCAGGTACACATCATCTCCCTTTTCTGAGGTCATATTTCTCTCAGTCAACTACTTCTCGTCGGATCCAACATTGACTTCAGTTTCCTTCGACTTACATTCCTTTTTATAATTCTCGGCTTTACCGCATTCCCAACATCTTCGCATCGAATGAACCGAGGATTTATATCTACCCTTTGACTTGAACTTTCTACCGCAGAATCTGACTTTGTCTCTTTCTACCAGTCAACCTCTCACTAACAGAGCATATTTGGTCAATCCTTCCATGTTCTTCCTTCTCATTTATTCTGATAGCAGAGACAAAACCACGTCCTCTAGCGCTAGTGTGGTTGTATTGCTCCCAATAGTCACGACCAAGTTATCCTAGGAGTCTGGAAAATAACATAATAGGTTGATACATTTCTCCTCATCAATGATATTTATATCCATAGATGACAACTGGCTTAACACGGTGTTAAACACATTTAAATGCTCAATCACTGAACTGCCACCACTCATCCTCAGAAGATACAGTTTCTTTCTGAGAAACAACTTATTTACCAGATATGTTTACTGGTATAAGGTTCCCAACTTGTCCCACATTTTCTTGGTTGAGTCTTCACCCAAGACATATAGCAACACTGAATCTACAAGACAAGTCCTAATCATACTTCTTGCTTTCCTTTCAAGTTTCTCCCATTCTTCTGTCGACATGCCTGTTGGTTGGGTACCTAGACAGACCATTGTCCATTGTTCTCGTTCCATAAGAATATATTCCATTTTAAGCTTCCAAATCTTGAAATTATAGCCATTGAATCTTACTATCTCTATTCTCGAACTGCTTGTCATTATTTACCGTGATATTTAAAACAATTTATGACTTATGACTATTACTGTACCTAGGGTTTAGTTCTCAGATTAAAGATTTGCAAATCAAGATATGATATACTTTCCAAATCATTACACCACTCTGATAACTCACTTGTTAGGGAAAACCTAAGCTCTGATACCATGTGTCAGGAAATGAAGGAAATTTCCACACTAATCCTAGAAGAAGAGAAGAAGAATTTAATCAAGAAATTAAATGACACAAGCAATCACATAGTACATTGAGATTTTACCCTGGAAACCCTTAACCAGGAAAACCAACATTCCTTTGAGCGTTTTTCTCTCGTGTTGTCTTATTCATTCAGAATAAAAGGTTACGTGTCTAACCTTGGTCCACACCTAAGACACAATTGACATCATACCCTCTTACAAACACAAGAATAACCCTGTATCCAATTTGGCTTACATATGCATGACCAACAACCTACACTTACACATGCATTGACCTACAAAAGTGCATTCTATGATCACCTTACAAAAACAACCTTTATGGCCTTACAACATGCCAATTTATAGGCTTTACAACAAGAAAACCCCTAAAGATTGGCGCCCAAAAAAGGTTACAGATCCATGCATATCATTAGCTACAAATCCCATGATTCTGTTACAATTGACTCCAAGTCGGGTTTACCAGTCGGCCTTCTTCGACTTCAAATTTACTCAGTTGAATTCCTAGACCTTTGAATTGTTGTCGATCTACCTCGACTTTGACCTATTTTTGATCTACCTCGACTTCGACTATAAGTGTCAATTCATCTCGAATAGACTTTCACTGCAAATAATATAACAACCCAACAAAGAAGACATGGATAAAGATGCAGTATTACATTACAATAGAAGAAATCAAGTGGGTTCTCGCAGAATGGTTGGATCAATGGAAGGTGCCAGTAGCAGGAAATAAAGGAGAAAAGGGTAAAGAACAAGCAACAACTACCACAATGAAGAAATCTAGTAGCCCAATAGAAAATACTAGAAAAGAAATGGAGCACAACAAACCCATAGTTACTGGTACAACAACAAAGAAACCAAGGAAGAAGGAAATAGTACCAACAACCTCAGTTCTAGGAACAAATAGTGTAGAAAGAACAAATGACGAAGCATGGAAGAAAGATGGAATCTCAACTCAGGGGACAATGAATTGATGTATACCAGAGGTAACAAAACCTGTGCAAACATAAAAGAGGAAATCAACCATGCATATGGGAGAACAGAGAAAAAATATGAAGGCACAAAAGAAGCCCATTGATCTCACAATCACAAAATACGATGCAGATTTAGTACCGGATAAGGTGCAAGACCGAGGATAAGAAGCAATATATGTCACAAAATCTCAGAGAGAGGAACTCATGTTGAAGATAATCGAAGTTAAAGAAGTTCTAAATATATTACAACTCACTATCACACATCAAAGAAGCACAACGCAATATGCGCCAATTCATGAACAAAGGGAGACAATGCAAACTGAAATAACGGGAAGCACAAATGTTCAGATAAGTCAGAATATGTTAAAAGTAGATGAGGAAATTTCACAATGACCCTTGAAGGATGTGGAGCAATTGGACTTGAATTATCCAAGATCCAAAAAAAGGCATTATATAAGTTGCAGATGAGCGTGGTGCAAGAGGTTCAATCCAAAGCCAGGACAGATGCAACACACTTGGATACAACCAAGGAAGAGAAGGAGGTGCTCGAGGAAGTCTTCAAAGAATTTCATATTGAGCATGAGGAGGAAAAATGACACGTAGATAAATTGTAGCAAAGACTTGAGGAAGTCTTTCAAACAATCTCAGATAGCACACTAGTAGGAGAAATCATCGCAGAACTGAATATAATGAGGATAGCATAGATGATGGAGGGATACAAGAAGGAGATAGTATAATTGGTTGGGAAGTTTATGCCAACCACCCCTCCATAAGTTAGATAAGAAAGGGAATAATAGGCCACAAAACAAGTAGATATTATAGCGCTAGAAGTAAAGGAGTTAACATAACTTTATTAAAGGACCGCGTAGATATGGACAAGCTTGGTAAAAGATGAAGGGATCCAGAAATTGGATTAGAAGGAAGAAAAGATGAATGTCACAATCCATGATCTAAAGCAAAGGAATAAGACAATTCCTATATTAGAGATATTGAGGGCCACACAGGAGATGAAAAACTTGCAAGCATAGGTAAGAGTCGCACAAGAGGAAAATCAAGCACGACGGGCTCAGATGGAGCCCCTACGGGAGCAAGATGAAAATATGATAATAGAGTTTGAAATAGAGAAAGAAAGAATGGAACATGTGCACTCAGAAAGCATACAAGTGTTGAAGGAGAACATCACAATGCAAGTCGTGGAGACCCTCACAAAACAGAACACGTAGATGAAGGAAAAATGAGATGAACTAGCAAAGAAGTTCCAGGAATTGGATAAATCAGTGCATGAGGCACTCACAACCTGAGTGGCACAGGACGAGCATGTTGGAGTAGTAAATTTTGTGGTTAAGAACAAAAAACGAGGATAAGAGTTAAGGAATTGACCAAGGGAGCAGTGTGTGCCAGAAAAGAAAGCAACATGACAAAAGGGAAAAAGAAGAAGCACACCAAGAAAGAAGGAAGACTAGTGCAAAGTCCAAGAAATAAAGTGTTGAATCGTATACCAACAATGTGAAAGACAGTTGGAAAGTGGGTAAGAGGAGTCCACTTAGAATTAGGGTTTCTGAGTCATAATGTAAGAGTTTTTACCCACTTTGTAGTATAAATATGATGTATGAGGTAGATAGGAGATATCATAGACCTCGTATGCAAAGAGACTCTTTTGGAGAACTATTTCCAGTCTTGAGTCTTTGATATGTTCAATTTTGGTTGTATAGCTGAGGATTTAATGGGGACTTATGGATTATAACTGAGGGTCAGGTCGCAAGTTGAAAATTAAGGATGTTTTTTCCATGGCTCCAAAGAGAGATCCAAAAATTACTTCACCAATTAAACATCCAGAAATCACCTCCATGAATCATGAAGAAAATGACATGATACAAAACCAATTATCCAAATTGAACAGTCAAATCAATGAATTGAATGCGAGTTCAACGGAAAGGTTGATTTGGTGAATACTCAAACAAAAATGGAAAGAAATATTGATGCAAATAAGAAACTTATGGAAAGGAAAATGGATGAAAATAAGGAACCAATGAAAAGAATGATGGAACAAAAGTTGAAAAAGTGGAATAGAATATTATGGAAGCCTTAAATGGTGGGTTCCCTAAAATTGATAAGGTGTCTAAAGGGACTCTTGGAAATAAAGGTAGTATTCAGGTTGAACAACTTTCCAATAATAAGAATATTCTAGGGGCATTTAAAACCAATAATGGAGTTACTTATGGAAGGTATCAAAAAGGAGTGAACCTTCCCAAGGTTGAATTAATGAAGTTTGATGGAACAAAGGTATTTACATGGGTGAACCAAATAGAGCAATATTTTGAATTGCATAATATTATGGATGATAATCAAAGCATTCACATGGCAAATTTGAACTTTGAGATAAGACCATATCAATAGTATCAATTTGTAGTTAAAAGGAATCCCTCTTCTTATCATTATACTTGGGGTTTATTTACAAGAGACTTAGAAACACAATATGGGAAAGTTTGGGAACATGACTACTTCAGTTAATTGGTGAGAATCAAGCACTTAGGTGATATTGAAGATTATAATTCAGAATTTCAGGTATTGTCCAAAAGGGTGGATGATGTAAGTGATGAACATTTTTTGGAATCCTACATTATTGAATTAAAAGAATACATTAAACATGAGATTTTTCTAAAACATCCTAAAAATATTATGGTAGCTATGCAATTTTCTCATCATATTCAAGACAATATTAAGACTACACACAATTCTACCATTGGAGCATATGTAGGTAGTAGATATTGTTTTGGAGTTCATAAGACAATCGTACCTCAACCAATAAGGTTTAAACCTCATCAAATGGATGAAAGAAGAGAAAAGGGACTATTTTTCAATTGTGATAGCAAGTACAGTAAGTGGCATAAATGTGGTCAGAAGAAATTCTTATACATAGACTATGAAGAGGAAGAAGATCAAGAATTGGAACCATCACAAGATCTATATCTAGAAGATACTACTCCAACAATATATTTTCATGCATTGGACGACATTAGTACTCCACAAACCATCAAGCTACAAGCATACATCAAAAAGAAAAAGGTAACAATGTTGATTGATTATGGTAGTACCCATAACTTCATCAATTACAAATTAGTAAAATATATCAATTGCTTTGTATTTCTAGAACCAGAGTTTTAATTAATGATTGTAGACACATGTACCATAAATTTTTCTGGTAAGTGCCATAGTATTAAGCTCAATATGGGGGAGTATTTTTTTGGATAGTCCTAGGATTTTCATTCTATGATTTCAATCCAAATGGGTGATGTTGATGTTGTATTAGGGGTCCAATGGTTACAATCATTGGGAATAGTGGTCCTTACTTTTCAAGATATTTTCATGATATTTTTCTTAGAAGGAAAGGAAATTTATCTTAGAGGTATCCAAGGCAAAACATCTAAGGTGATAACCTCTAATAGCATGAGAAAATTACTCAAAAAGGGACACCATGGTGTAATTACACAATTTTGCTCATTAGATGTTCAAACATCTATATCCTCTGCTTCAGTGGATCTCCAAATATTTATCAACAACCATTCCAAGGTATTTGGATAGATTCCTAAGGGTCTTCCACCTACTCGAGACCATGAACATGCTATTCATTTGCAACTAGGAAGTGTACCACTTGAAATTAGGCCTTACAAGTATCCATATGTACAAGAGAGTGAGATTGAGTGTATGATTCAAGAAATGTTAGAGGCGGGCATCATTAAACCTAGATAAATTTATTTCTCTTCACCAATAGCGATGGTTACAAAGAAGGATGGTTCATGGCATATGTGTCCATATTATAGACAACTCAATAAAAGGACCATCAAAGGTAAGTTTCCTATTCTCGTCATTGATGAATTATTAGATGAATTACATGGAGAAATTTTCTTTACTAAATTGGATCTTCGTTCGAGATGTCATCAAATCATAATGAGGCAATAAGACATTCCCAAAATATCCTTTAGAACACATGAATGTCATTGTGACTTTTCTTTTATGCCATTTGAACTTACTAATGCACCTTCAACATTTCAAATCTTGATGAATTCTATTTTCAAACACTTCCTTATAAAATTTGTGTTAGTATATTTTGATGACATAATAATCTACAAAAAT
>ML823381.1:167002-192063 GCA_009831015.1 Picea engelmannii
AATTGAAAGATAACATATTTTTATTACTGTTTTGTGCATGGCTACATTGGCTCTTTGATTATACGTAACTAATGTCTCATTTCTAATTAGAGTAGTGTAGGTAGGATTTTATTTTCAATTTTTTTTATTTTTGCTAGAATAAGTATGCTCTCCTCCGCGCTTAGTGCGATTGCGAGGATCAGAAAATAGGGATGATTTGGATTTCAAGAATGAGTGTTTTAACATGCTTAACAGTAAATCAAATAAAACCAATTTTACATGTTGTTACAACATGTTGAAACAGTAAAATTTTTACATGCTGTTACAGCATGCTGAAACAGTGAAATTTTTACATGTTGTTACAGCATGCTGAAACAGTGAAATTTTTACATGCTGTTACAGCATGCTGAAACAATGAAATTTTTGTACATGCTGAGATAGTTGTTGTTACAACAACATTTTGTATGATGAAACAATGATTTTTTTATTTTTTTTACATGCTGCAACAATGAAATTTTTACATGTTGAGACAGTCGTTGAAACAGTGAAATTCTACATGTTGTTTGAGTGAAATTTTTCTATGCTGAAAAAGTGAAATTTTTACATGCTGGGACAGTCACTATTACAGCGAAATTTTACATGCTGTCACAATGAAAAAAAATTCATGTTGTAAAAGCAAAATTTTTCATGCTGATACAATGAATTTTACTTGCCGAAACAGTGACGTTTTTGTTGTAACAAAGATTGAATAAATTGAAATATCTTGGTTTGAGTTGCCGCAACATCCCTTGAATTACAATCTGCAAAATAAACAAATGAATCAATCATGTCATTAGTCTTCTCTCGCATCCACGTAGCAAGAAAATGAATTCAATGGTTTACTGCTCCACCTTCTCATCTCCAATAAGCATTTAGGCTTGAATTTTGTTTGTATCTTTTCAATAATAGGAAAGCTCGAAATTTCTCTAGATAATTTTAGAATTTGATTCGGGATTCATATCTATAACTGGACTATGTTGTTAATGGGGAAATATGGGCCAATTTCCACTGCTTATATCTCCGTAGTTTAGTTACCGATAGTCCACAAATTCTTTCAAATCGAATCAAAACCAATTGCTTAAAAAAAAAAAAAAGGATAGTTAGTTGGGTTGCCTATTATTGGAAACTCTGTATTAATAAACAACCAGTATGTGTCCCTCCAGTCACGCTTCACGATGATCGTATATGATTTCATATTTGAGATTAATCGGTTGTTTGTTGATGTGGCATCCAGGAGAGATGGAAATCAACGGTATCATATCGAACTGCATCATAGATTATGCATGTTCAATCAGTCCAGATCCTGAAGCAACCAGATCATGCCTATCCACTGCACGCTACAAGAACGCAAAACCGTTATAACGAATAGCTGAAAATAAGCATTAATATGTAGCTAAGATCAATCAATTGGTTGATTCATTCATGAAATCCATTGATAGAAGTTTTGATGATTTATAATTTGGACAGGGATGCAGCAATAGTTTATTCTAGTTAGGATCTCCATCATGATCTTGAGACCCAACTCACATATGCAATGAGAAACTCTCGATCTAAAAAAATTCATCAATTAATGTCCATTTACAGACAGACAACTTCGGGTGCATTTTGTGAGAAAACAGTGATGAATTTCAAACATCTGGGACACGGGTTTTGTGCAGAATGGTCTTATTTAGTTGACCCTGTGGACAGTTAGCCAAAATTCTTCTTGGTTTGAGAGCAGTTTTGATTTTTCGGGACATGAAAAAGATCAATTTCGGGATGGACGGTTTTTAACAACAGTCAAACTCATGCTCAAGAAATGGCAGATTTCTTTATGGAACAAGCAAGTTGAAGTTGTTTCAATTCTTAAAAAAATATATGAATCAGACCGCTTGAAGGGTGAAATTGAACAACTCTCTTCTGTAGTTGAAGAAGAGCTTCAGCAGGTGCAACCCATGGAAATAATTGGATACTTTAGCTTGTTTAGCAAAAAGGAAATAAGACTTGCTTTACTTGCTGGGGTTGGTCTACAGGTGTTTCAACAATTAACTGGCATCAATATTGTTATGTATTACAGTCCCACTATTGTTGAGCTGGTTGGTTTTGTTTCAAATAAAACCACCTTGTTGCTATCTCTTATGGTTTCTAGAATGAATGCTATTGGCTCTATTATTGGCATATCTCTTTGGTTTACCGATAGTTGTTGGTATTAGTGGCTTAGTCTTTGTTTATGATACATGTGTCATATCAGGAGCCCTTCTCTACATTCGTGATGAATTTAAAACAATGAATGAGAGTACATTTCTACAGGAAGCTATTGCTAGCATGGCAGTAGCAGGTGTTATCATTGGAGTTGCTTTAGGTGGATGGCTTAATGATACTTATGGGTGCAAGAAAACAACTCTTTTGGCTGATTTTGTTTTTGTGACTGGATCAGTCTGTATGGCTGTTGCACCAGATTCATATGTACTTATTCTTGGTAGGCTTTTAGTAGGCTTTGGTGTTTGTGTCACATCAATCATTGCTCCAATATATATTGCCGAAGTTTCACCGTCTGAGATAAGAGGAGGACTAGTGTCTGTGAATGTGCTAATGATAACTAGCAGGCAGTTTATGTCCTATCTTGTGAGGTACCAGGGACATGGCGTTGGATTCTTGTGAACAAGAGAGTATTGGGACTGGTCACGGGAGTACACGTTAAATTCTTGATGATCACTTCGTTGAAAATTTGCTAAAACAGGATATATCTTTGTCTTCGCATTAAGGACACATCTATATTTCGCTGCAATTGACATGAATATCAAAAGGTCATGAACTCTCCATTAATATATTTCATATGATTATTTGGGATCTAATACATTACAACAATGTCCCTGTAGTTTTGGTCTTGGATATTTCTCTAAGACAAAGGAGTCCGGAAAGAGTGTTTCGATTAACCAATTCCAGGTCAAAGATGTAATATGGAAGGCAAATCTAGGCTAGCAAACACCCAAAATTTTGATGCCTCTGATTTTGTTAGTTATATACGAGTCACTGATATGTACAAAACTTTTAATAAGCCACCTCGTTCAAGTGCCGAAATCACAATCTGGATCTCCATCTCATCCTCACGCAGAACACGGAAGATTTTGTGGGAAATTGGGGGTTATGTTGTCATTTATCGTCCCACCGTGCACATTATGATTAACGTGTTTTTGTAGGCATTGTATTGCAGGATCGACTGTTGTGTTCTCTTACTGGATATATATGCTCTAATTATTCATGATTATGCAGAAAAACAATTAAAATCAATGGAGCAGCTTGACTAATTTCTTGGGTAAATTTGACAGACAGCATTCAAGGACTTTAGTGACAATTATCAACAACTGGTTATTATGCAGATTTGATACAGTTAAGACAAATAAGTATGCAAAGGAAACAAGTATAAAAACGTAGTCTATTTCCTTGATTTGTTGCATTTGCATTTATTTCTGCATGATATGTTTTTTGCAAATCTCACAGTTTTTATGCAGAAATTTGTACTAAGATTTTCAGGTTCACAACCGAGCGCATCTCCTGCTGCAGTGATTTTCATGAATCACAACATTTTTTTTTTAGAAAACCATGCCTGTTAGATAGCTTGAAGGAGTTGTTACTCAACAGAAGTTGTTACACATCATAACATTTGTTATTACACAGCAGTCGTTTGTTGATACGCAGAAGCAATTTGCTGATACACAACTACTTTTTGCGCATCTTGATGTTTGTTATTACACAATGAACATGCTGATACACCATGTTATGATACCCGTATTTTCGCATTTCGCCAATTTCATGCTATAACACTGTACCATTTCTCCTTCAAAGCTGATAAATCATTCCTGTGTTGAAACCATCTTCCATTGCCTTAACTTTCATGATTCCACACACCTATTTTTCTGAGTAGCATACATCATTTCCTTTATCTTTTTTTTTTCAGTTCATTTTTGCCTCTCCAGTTTTCCTTTTGAATAAAACAAACTCCCTTTTCCATGATTACATTGCCTTGATTCCTTATCCTAAACCCTGTTACTACTAAGATCATTACATCTATAATCATACCAATCTTTTTACAATCTGTTGTCTGATGTGGGATTCCCTAAGGCCCACCTTTCAACAAGTCTTACCCCATCGACCTCAACACCTTATCTGGGATATAGACTAGAGTTCCTTTTTTAGTACCTTGAGGCTTGCATACCTTAATGGCAATCTCTCTCGCTGACAATCATGGGAATACATCAATGTCCCTTGATCATCGGATCTTGCAAGTGGCTTGACATCAGCACATCTATTCGCACTTCACCAGATGTACTCGGGTACCTTGGCACTCATTGACATCAATGGTGAGTTTCCTCGCATTGGTTAATGGCATTCATCATTGGTTGGTAATCCAATGACTTCTTTTTATGCTCAACATCGACACATTCATTAACATGATTAGAATTGTACCATCAGGTTTCGCAGTGGGTGAAGACTATACATTTTTCATGACTCTATCAGCAGTTACAGTAGCATGACTTCAGCCATATGAGACTACTGCAGTTCCACTTTCACACTTTATCTTTTCCATGATTCATTCAGCAGCAGTTCAGCTTCCTCCACTTCACATTCTCTGATCCAGCAAACAACAGTCGCAGCTACAGCAGTAGTCAATTTCCATATGATCCTACAGCAGTGACATCTTCCATGACCTAGCAGCCGCATCAACCATATTCCTATTGCATAGTTCATCAACATGTTGGGTAAGTGGAGGTATGTTATTTTCTAAATTTTAATCATGTAATTCCTCAACTGCTAGCAATGAATAATTTGGAAATTTCCCTCCTCCAGTTCCCTTTCATTTTTCACTTCTACGACTTATTCCACGTTGCATGAGGACATGCAACAAGTTAAGTTGGGGGGGGGTACGAGACCTTATTCACTATCATTACTCCATTTTTCCACGACCATCATTCCATTTTTTCGTCTCATTTACCAGTTATGAACATTTCTTTTCCAACAATACTCTGTTGCACTTTACTTCATAGGCACCGATATACAAAACAAAAGAAAGGGATTTCTTATACTCAGTGATGTTTTCACATTGATAGCATACATTTTCTAGTAAAAATATGGGCGACTTATTATCATAACAACAAGAGAACAAGTAACGAAATGAATGTTGTTAACAAAAGAACTAACATTCTTTATATTCATGGTTGTCACACAAGAACCAACCATAAGAAAATGTCAGTTGTTACTAGAAACTAAAAATATGGGTAAATTATTATCATAACAGCAAGAGAACAAATAACGAAATGAATGTTGTTAACACAAGAACCAACATTCTTTATATTCATAGTTGTCACACAAGAACCAACCATAAGAAAATGTTAGTTGTTACTGGAAACTAAAAATATGGGAAAACTATTATCATAACAGCAAGAGAACAAGTAACGAAATGAATGTTGTTAACACAAGAACCAACATTCTTTATATTCATGTTTGTCACACAAAAACCAACCATATGAAAAATGTCAGTTGTTACTCATATAAATCCCATCCTGGAAAATATTCATCACTCAAAGCCAACATTCAGATGCCAAAATTTCTCAAGACGATCCATGCATGGTTGCATGAGGACATGCAACAAGTTAAGTTGGGGGGCATGTTGGGGCTCAGAAATTTCCTATTCTCATCCACCTTTCCCTTCATCATTCTTCACATTTCATCACCTCATTAACCTTTCATGATATCATTTCCATAAATATACTTGGGTTTCACCTTATTGTTCTCCACTTTATTCATTTTAGTATTTAAAAGGAATTTGTGATTAAATGTTAGAAAATCAACATGTTTTCATATATATCTCAAATATGTGTGAGCTTTGTAATGTGTAGGAATATATGAAAGATTAATTCAAATGAATTTTTGAATACTTCTCTCCACCATTTCAATATTTGAGGAGATAATTCAATCCCATTCCAAGGAGAAGATCATGGAGATTTGGTTAGAATATATTATCTAAGATATATGAGAGATATGTGTGAGGATTTAAAGGGATTATATTTTGTAATAATGGGAAATAGGTTGAGAGAATAGTGGATCTGCAATTATGAGATGGTTATCTTCTTCATGTATATAAGAGAGTGTTCTCTCTTCATTTCATTAGCTTGAGTTTTTGGAGATAGTCTTGTAATTAGGAGAAGGGGATTCTTAACTTTGTTATTCTTTCATGTTTTGTCATTTGACTATTGTAATATAATTTGAGATTGATATATTGTGTGAGCTCACATATGTTATTTGTCGTTGAATCTTCACATGTTGTATTGCTTTTCCTTTATGCAATTTCCTGCATTTCTAGATTAATGTTTCCTACTTTCCTAGATTAGTTTCATTTCAACAATTTAGATTAGATTACTCCTACTTCAGTCCTACATATATAGTGTGTGTGATTCGTAAGCCTACGAACCTCGGATTGACAAATTAAATGGTTGGGAAAATACTACAACGGAATTAAACGACAATATTTCCGCCTAACATAATACCAGACAAAACCCAGAGAGCAAGCAGACCACGCCTGTTTTAGATCCCGAAAAAATACTAAAGAGGTTCTCTTAAGCCAACTAATGCAGTCTATCAGCTTAAGCACCCGCAGCCCAAGACCAAGAGTTCTTGTGAATCTTCAACTTCACATAGTACCCCTCCCGAGACCACTAATTCATTTTTAGCTAGTTCTGTGGTTAAAAGTGAAATCCTTCTGAAAACCTCTGTCGGACACAAAGGTAAAAACTCTGTAGTAAATTTATCAGCTATTGATATCCCACCGACTCTTATTTTAGACTTCCCGACCTCACCAAGTCTCAAAGAGTACACTATATATTCAAATCTTACACCCACGAGATCCCCTGATTACATCTCCTGCAAATCCGAGGAACCAATTCCTTGCATCTCTGTTCACCCGTCTTCGCTTTTCTCATCCCTCGAAGAAGCTAGAAATCCTCTTTTAGTCTTTCATAACCCTTTATATAACGCACCCTTTCCTTGTCAGGTAGTACCATTGGTGGCCGCCGGAAGAGGAGCGGGGGGCCAAGTGCCTCCCCCACCCCCCAGAGTTTTCACTAAAGTGGCTGCAAGATATGCACCTTTGGTTCTACCTGTACCTCTTCATGACCTTCCTAAAAATTATATAAAAAATTTACCAAAATTTACAGGGGAAGGGGACTTAACTGTGGCCGAACATATAAATTTCTTCGATCAGTTTGTTGATATTCTAGATCTGGAACACGAAGACGTTTATTTGAGATTGTTTATTCAAACTTTTGAAGGTCAGGTACAAACCTGGTTTCGAAGCCTACCCGTAGGGTCTATCCTTTCTTACGATGCCTTAGAAGATGCCTTTCTTAGACAATGGGGTGAGAGAAAAGACCACTTATATTATCTGACCAAGTTTAGATCTTTAAATAAAAGGAATTCAAAAATAGTTATGGAATTTATCCAAAGATTTAACAAGCTGTATAATAAGATCCCAGTCGAAGTTAAACCCTCCCAACCTGCAGCCAATGTAACCTTCGTAGGAGCTTTCGAACCCGACTTCGCCCTTCTCTTAAGAGAGAGGCGGGGGGCTACCTTAACTCGAATGCAGGATGATGCTTTGGAAATCGAATATAACATGACGGCCTCTGGTAAGTTGAAAGCTAGGGTAGAAACGAGAAATAGAGAAACCAGACGTTTTAGGGAACAAGTGAGACCCTCAAGATCTAATAGATCCACAAACGACAAAATGGATGATATGGCTAGGATAATTAAAGAATTGTCAGATAAGATTTCCAGAATGGAGCTAGATCAATCCAAGAGTGATCCTTTCGTTAAAAGAGAATTTAGAAGAAACCCCAACCCTCAAAATCAACAAAGGCAGATTAAAAATGAAGATCTGAAAATTCAAACCTCTTTAAAAAATGAAAATTTTATAAAAGGAAATGACTTGGAATATTTCAAGGGACTTGAAGAAGATGTGACAAATTTGGGCGATGACTGCATTCAGCCCTATGTAACTAAAGAATATTATGAGAGGTCGTTGAACACACCTCAACCATCAAATGAAGATGATGATATAAACAACAATGATTTCGTTGTATGTCAAGAAACATCTAATTCCATGACGGCGGGGGTCCAACCGAGGTATAACTTGTGGTCTAGAAACAAACCTATGTTGATTCCTCAACCGAAGAAAATTCTCCCTAGAGGTGAAATATATGTGCCTACCCCAAAAGAGACTGAAACATCCAACAACAAAATAAAAGAGGTAGACTTGTTGGACCTCAAAACGAAAGAGGTTGAGACCCAAACAAGGGGAATCAAGACAACTGAGACACTTGCACCGGTAAGTAAACTCATGAGTAATAAATCTTCCCAGACAAATAAGATTGAGAAGAGAGAGATCGAGGTTTCAACCAGAGAAATAGACAAAGTTAGCAGTGGTTTTAGTTTTGAAAATGAGATAAATAGGATAAAAATACCGATCCCGTTGGTTGAATTAGCAAAGAATCCTGCATATCGAAAACATATAACCAAAGTGATAGGTTGTTCAGATCAAGAAAGTCAATCAGACGTAATAAATTTGGAAGATGATAATCCCAATATCACTTTTGGTCCACATTTCGAGGGTGTCAGAGACATCGTTGCTCCTTTCTATATCACCCTAAATGTGCATGATCGACTGCTACATAACTACATGCTAGATTCTGGAGATTCACACAATGTGATGCCCAAAGAAATTATGGATAGACTAGGCCTCGAGATCACCCGACCTTATGGAGATCTCTACTCTTTCGATTCGAGAATAGTTAAGTGCATGGGTATGATAAAATATTTAATAGCCACCCTTGCACAGGTCCCAGTCAAAAGTGTCCTGATGGACGTAGTTATTGCTGATATCCACCCAAAGTATGGCTTACTGTTATCAAGGTCATGGGGAGCCAAACTTGGGGGGTCCCTCCAACTGGACATGACTTAAGCCACAATTCCTGTATTTGGTGGGCAACTTACTCGGTTATACAGAGAAACGAGGTTAGCCTATACAGTGAGCGATCCTCAAAATCCTAACAATTTTCCTATTTACATTGTTGATCAAGATCTAGGAAATTGTATTTTGTCTTTTGATGATGGTATAGACAGTTGCAAAGAAGAAAATTACATAGACGAGAAAGAATCTGAAAATATGCATAGCACAGGGATCTGGAAAATGTTTTTTGATGGTGCTCTGTCATGTGAAGGAGTAGGTGCAGGAGTACTTTTTGTGGCACCTAAAAATAAATTTATTGTCCCTTTTTCTTACAGGCTTCAATGGGATATAGATTACACTAACAATGTATGTGAATATGAAGCCTTAGTATTAGGATTGGAAGTTGCCAAGAAGATGAACATAAAGAACCTGGAAGTATATGGAGATGTTGAGTCGATAGTCAAATAGGTGAATCGACAATACCAGGCCAAACACCTGAGATTGAGAGCGTATAGAAATTGTGCCTGGGATCTAATGGAAAATTTCTTCTCGTCTGTAAATATCCACTTCATCCCACGTGCTGAAAATTTGTAGGTCGATTCGTTAGCCAAGGAAGCCTCAACGTTCACTCCCCCCAAAGATTTTAAATTAAAATACCATATAGAGGTAAGGCACAGACCATCCATCCCGAACAACATACAACATTGGCAGGTTTTCGAGGATGATGAATAGATCAGGAAATTCCTAGAAGTAGTGGGCGAATTTCTGAAACTCACATCAATCAAGAGAATCAAAATGATCACACATGGATCATGCAAGAAGGAGAAGACCCTCAAGAGTTCTGAGAAAAATTTTCCAACCATCGCATGTTAGTTTTAAAAAGTAATCAGATTCCAAAGGGACTAATCCCCCTAGAAAGACTTTTCGATCAAAATGACATGCCTTTAAAATCTACTCTCCAACCCCAACCAGAGGAGGTTGAAGATTGTGACGTAGGGACAAAAGAGGAACCTAGGATGGTGAAAATATCAAAGTACCTTCCTCATGAGGTGAAAAATAAGTATAAATATTTGCTTGCATGATATAAAGACGTGTTCGCTTGGTCTTACGAAGAGCTTAGGACCTATGACTCTACGGTGATCGAGCACAAGATGCCTCTGAAGCCTGGTGACAAACCCTTTAGGAAAAAGCTTAGACAAATCAACCCTATCTTATTACCCATAGTCGAAAGAGAAGTTAATAATATTTTAGATGCGAAAATAATAGTACCTTTGAGATCCTCGGATTGGGTGGAAAACCTGGTCCCAGTTAGAAAAAAAGAGTGGGGAGATTAGACTGTGTGTTGATTTCAGAAATTTAAATAAATCTTCCCTCAAAGACAACTATCCTTTACCAAAAATGGATCACGTCTTAGAAAAGGTAGTCGGAGAAAATAGGATGTCTATGATCGATGGTTTCTCTGGGTACAATCAAATTGCTGTAAATGAACAAGATAAAGAAAAAACAACCTTCACTACACCCTGGGGTACATTCATGTATGATAAAATGCCTTTCGGTCTAATGAATGCAGGTGCCACCTTCTAGCGTGCTATGGATATCGCTTTCGTTGGCGAAAGAGACAAGTTTGTAGTTATCTATCTTGATGATCTAACCATTTTTTCTAAGTCTGACAAAGATCATTTAATACATCTCAAACAGACCTTTGAAAAATGTCGCAGGTTCGGTCTGTCTTTAAACCCCAAAAAGTCTCACTTCGCCATGCGGGAAGGTAAACTCCTGGGCCATATTGTGTCCTGAGACAGAATTAAAATTGATCACAGCACGGTTCAAGCTATAGACACAATAAATATTCCTAGAAATGTAAAGGAAATTCAGTCATTCTTAGGAAAGATAATTTTTTTGAGAAGGTTTATCCCAAACTTTGCTGAAATTGTGAAATTAATCACAAGTATGCTAAAGAAAAATAGTGAGGTAAAATGGACAGCAGAGGCTAAAGAATCATTTGCACATATCAAAAGGGTTATAAGCGAGGCACCTGTACTGGCAAGCCCCAACTATCTAAAGGATTTTCTCATTTTCTTGTTAGCCTCTGAGCATACCATTGCCACGATACTCCTCCAGAAAAATGAGGAAGGTTTCGAACAACCGATAGCCTTTTTCAGCAAAAGTCTCAGGGATGCGGAACTAAAGTATGATATAATGGAAAAACAAGCATATGCTATGGTAAAGGCATTAAATACTTTTAGAACTTATGTATTGCATTCCAAGATAATTGTGTATGTACCTACTAGCTCTGTTAAAGACATTTTAGTGCAGCCTGATAGTGACGGAAAAAGGGGATGGTGGCTCGTAAAAATTCAAGAATTTGATCTAGAAATAAAGCAGACGAAACTAGTAAAAGGTCAAGGTTTGGCTAAACTCTTAGCTGAATCTAATTTCAAATACCTCGGCATAAATAGCATATAGGGATGCGAAGAAGATGAATATATGAGCAAGCTCTACGAACAAACAAGTGAAATCAGAATCGAAGAGAAGTTTACCTCCTCTAACTGGTACAAAAACATAGTATCCTATCTACTAACTTCGAAGTGTCCGAGTGATTCGTCTCCATCCAAATCCAGAACGCTAAAACTACATGCGGTCAAATATTGTATATCTGAGGGTAAATTGATTTGGAAGGACCCACTTGGCTTCCTGTTGGTTTTCCTGGTTGAATCTGAAACAGAGGAGGTCATAAGCGAATTCCACGAAGGAGTGTGTGGGGGACATCACACTTGGAGAGCGACAGGTTATAAAATCATGAGGGCAGGGTATTATTGGCCTAAAATTTTATCGGATGTAAATGCCAAAGTCAGGGCTTACGACCCTTGCCAACTGTTCACAGGCAAGCATAAACTCCTAGCGCTACCTTTAGTCCCAGTCAAAACAGAGGTCCCTTTTCAGTAATGGGGACTGGATTTTCTAAGCGAAATTAACCCCCATTCCAGCACTCAACACAAATGGATCCTAACCGCCATAGATTACTTTACTAAATGGGTAGAGGTTATTCCAACCAGGAGGGCTACAGATTCAGTGGTAATAGATTTCCTAGAAGAAAACATTTTATCTAGATTCAGCTGCCCCCGAAAGATAGTAACAGATAATGCCCAGGCTTTTAAATCTATGTCTATGATCAATTTTTGCCAAAAATACAATATTGTACTCGGCCATTCTACGACATATTATCCCCAAGGAAATGAACTGGCTGAGTCTTTGAACAAGAGTCTGATCAACATAATTAAGAAAGTGTTGAATGAGAACAAGAGATCTTGGCATGTACATTTAAAATACGCACTATGGGCGAATCGGATTGGCACGAAAAAATCCATCGACATTTCTCCTTTCTAGGTGGTATACGGGACTGACGTGGTATTACCCATAAACTTGGCACTTCCCGTAATGAAACTATGGCAAGATGAGAAAGAAGAACCGAACCACGTCACAAGGAGAATAAATCAGTTGATCAAAGTACAACAGCACAAGGTCGAAGTGGACGAAAGATTGCAAAAATATCAAGCTGACATGAAAACCTTATTTGACCGTAAGACAAAAGACAGAGAGTTTCTTCTGGGTGATTTGGTCTTAATATGGGATGCTAGGAAGGAATATTTGGCGAAACACGGTAAATTCGATCATATTTGGTATGGACCATTTAGAGTCGAAGCATCCGAAGGAAAAAAATTGTTTTTATTAGAAAATCTGGATGGTAAAATCTTCAACGCCCCTGTCAACGGGCGTTATCTAAAACACTACATGAAATAATTGGTTCCCAAAGGATTTCCATTGTATATACTAGTTTGTATTTGCTTTCTATTTCATGATTCCCTTGAGGTAAGTTTTCATTTTTAATTAATTAGGTCATTATAAATAGAGATACGCAATTTTCAAATACATTCAACTCTTTTAAGGGACACTCTTCGTGTTTGCAGGATTTTGGCTTGCGACCTAAACGAGCGAAAGGAGAAAACGGAAAGTCATATATCAGAGGCTGAATTCGCAAAAAAAGGTGATAGAAATGTTTTCGGTTGTTTCAAAATGGTAAGGTAAAGGTATGAACTCCCGAGAATTCTATTCTTTAAGAAAGCAAAGGTCTCCTAAGCATTGTAAAGGTCCCATTAATCTAATGTTTTCGCTTAGTTGTTATTAAAAATAACAATTGCTTGCTCTGGGTCCTAAGAAGTTAACTTAAAATAAAGATAGGTGATAATTAAGTAAAGCATCTCTGGGAAAGGGTTTTCAAAAAATGGTTTTAAATTTTTTACCCCTACTCCTTAGTGTACAAAAGTCTGTCCGTCACTTTTTCTCCGGTCTTACTTTTACCTTCTTAAAAAGCCAAGTACCTTTCCGGATTTATATACATAGGGGGAAGAGATTATGTTTTAACTTTGAAATTTGTAAAGCGTATTTTGGAAAGGAAGTTGGTCTTCATAACTCCTCAGTCTCTTACTAAGCAAGTTATGTGTAGATGGATCCTGACTACTTTGGGTTTTTCAACAGTTTCGAAGGATTGAGGCTTGCTCTAAGGAAAACCCCTAGAAATGATTTTTCCCCTTTTTCCTGTGGGTTAAGGTGTGGTGAAGGTTAAGGGAAGGTTGGTACCGAGAAATCAAAGTAAGTTAATAGACCTCCATTGCAAAATATTATACAAACATCACCCCTCATACAAACTAATTGCCCCCACTTTGTGTTCTAAAAAGAAATTTATAAGACAGATGGTGAAAAGAAAGTCATATCTAATTGTACATCTAGTCTAAAGAGATGATGAAAGGAAATTTAAAAATGGTTGCCCTCGTCTCAGCATTTAAATGCATAAATATATTCCAAAGTGGTGAAAGGAAATTTAGCAAAAAAGGGGCAGATAACTTCATCGGGGTACTGAACAGGCCCGCTGGCAGTGAAGCAATATCTGAGATGTTTGTAAGGTTGTTATACACGATTTTCACTCTACTCTGGTAATCAACTTTCTCGAGACTGGATCCACATCCTAAGTCCGGACGGGACTCCCCGATTAAAAACATGTAATAAAGTCCGTTGGATGCAAGCCAAAAGTTACAAGATCTATTGGATTTTCTAGAACTGTTTTGATTTGTCTTAATGCAGACCTAAATTCAATAAAGAGAAAGAGAAAGTCGTGAAAGGGACTGTAGCTAAGTATGAAACATAGTGAGTTTTAAAAGCTTTGCAGAAGTGAAAGACAAGATCTCTTCTTCCCTCTATTTATCTTTTCCCTAAAGGAAGTTTAGCAGAAGTGAAACAAATGACTCCATTTACCCAATACAGGCATGTGGTCTACTGTTCTTCTCATCTTACAGGAAGACGAGATCCCTAGTTGGAGCCTATGTTGGAGTTGCCTTTTTCAACTGGTTTAAATATTTTTTTTTTAAAAGTCAAATGTTTGTTTTTGAGTTCTTTTTTCGTGACATTTACCTACTGAAAATCTCAGTAGTCTCGACATGTGAAATTGCGAAGGATGTTATGTTTCATAAGTTACCACTTTTTACCATTAAACGAAAGTTTTTACTTTTTGTACCTTGGAATATCGCTCTTCGGGAGTCACAAGTCACAAGATTTACAAGTCCCGATATGCGAGGTCGCGAAAAGTTTTAAAAGCTTACCTCAGGTGAAAGATAAGAGTAAAATTATTTAAACCCCAGTCAAGTGTTGTCAGGATTTCGCATCTCGGCGTTCACTCTCTCCTAAAACATTACCGTCATAACTCCGAAAGACGAAGCCGCGAGACTTTTATATAAGTAACCCGGGTTAGTGTTAAGGGTGATTAGTTTTGACCATGGTTAAAGTCTCTCGGGATTTCGCGACTCGACATACATTCCTCCCGGAAGTTATACCTTCAAAACCCCGAGTGGAGAAGTCGTGATATTGCTCAGACATAATTAACTAAATCACTTAATCTAGTTTACCTTCTGGTTTAAATAAATCACATCATAATGATCTTGGGATTTCGCTACTCGGCTCGTGCTGCTCACAGAAACTATACCATCAAAACCGCGAGCCGCGAAGTCGCACTATAAATTAAAACATGATTAATTAAACACTTAATCCTGGTTACGTCCTTGCTTAACTAAAACTAATCATTGCGATCTCAGGCTTTTGAGGCTTGAAAGGTTAGAATGAAAATTCTCGATACGACGAATGCCGAAAGGTTGATTAAATTTTAAGTAAGCTTAATCAAAAAAGCTAAGCCAGCTTAATCAATGTTCAATACAAATAATAATATGCATAGTCTACGAGGTAATTTAAATTTTCCTTACGCCAACTTGTGTCACGAACCGTCGAAATTTATGGCATTAATTAGAAATGAGGTGAAACAGCAAGTAAGGATAGGGTCTTTACAGCTAAGTCTACCTCTAAATATGATTTGACCATTCTGTTCATAATGACACCATGATTTTAAATGATCAAAGATATAGATATTTTCCTTTATGTTCTATTCATAAAGCTCATTTCTATGCCGCGCAGATAAGTTTTTCTCAGCAAACTGATCTCTGTATGTATACGCAATTTTATTACAGGAGAGCTAAGTCACAATCTTCTATCATGGCCCTGCGAAAAGCATCCAAGACAAATGCTGAAATTTCTGGACAAGGCTCTGATAATGTTTCGGATACTTCACCTCGAAGCGTTGATTTCGTCCGAACCTGGTCATACATCTCAGAGGTTTTGCAATCAGAGTTGGTGAACCGTTCGGATGATTCCAGTGACAACGAGAAAGACAACATGACTACCAAATACAAGATCATCATCCAGGCAGAGATGCACAAAGTAGCGGCCAGGACACATCTTTTGCCTTACTATGACATGATCCGATGGGCGCTAGATCATGTAGATATTCCTACCAGAACCATCATCAGTGAGAAAAAGGTCATTGTTGGGACCTTTAGACTAGAAAACTTACAGGCGATGTACAAGTTACCACCCACGTCGAACTTCACATACAATGCAGAGTTTCTAGAAGATTTGAAATAGAAGGAATGCGAGCAATACTTGAAAAGCTTATCTGATTTGATCAAAGATTGGGTCTCACACCTAGCGAAGTTCAGGGAAGATAGAAATATAGTTTATTCCATATCTTCTTTGGAACCACAGTTCAAATACATAGCGATGATGACCTGTAGATTGTATGGGAGGGAAGACACCACACATTTTTTCCTCCCATGGGTGCCTCTGATGCATACGGTAGAAGAAATCTTTTCTTTCGACAGGGCCAAACTATTGTCAGATAGTCTCACCAGTCGGATTATAGAATATCGAACGCAGAGGGAAAGCGAGAGAGCCACCTCATTTTTTATGTCTGCATACATCATGGACGCCATGTCTTCCATGAAACCTTTTCCCTTAATGAGTTGGAGCTGGGCTCCATCGGAGACCGAGCCTATCCATGTCTATCATTCTAAGCTTTGGGAGGATACGGCCTCAGATTTTATATATGAAATCTTCAATTGGGTAATGGTACCAATGCATGTCTCCATCTTCGGTAATCCACCACCCCGGATCTCAGATAGCATTGCGGCCAATTTGAGCAGGGTGGTCGACTGGTACGTGGAGGAAGAGTTTTCATAAATCAAGGTTTTCGGTGCTTTTGTCCCTCCACATTCTTTACCATTATTTATACCCGATAATTTGGCTTATCATGAGATCTCCATGCAAACCGTGATTGGTGGCATAAGTAAAGAGCTGAAGGGGTTTTCAAAGAAGGTATGGCCACCTTTCCCCATTCATTTAAACACCTATTCTTTATTATATTTTGGGCATGCAAAGGCCAAGGCAGTAGCCTTAGAAGATATAAAATTAGTCCATATTGAATTCAAGAAACACGACCCACACAGGGTCGTGAGTAATCACTTGGCTAGTTGTGGCCTTAAAAGGTTTGAGCACGAGAATTCGCCTCATGATGATATTTTCCAAGGCACGAGATCGTATGCCAAGGTTTTGGATCGGATACAAGCCCTGTCGCCCGAAGAGAGGGCTGATGTTTTCAAATTCCATGAACATAGGTGGAGCTGCCTTCCCCCAGTATTACAGGGCAAGAATCCAACGACTGTAGAGGTGCAGAAAATAAAATCCGAAGGCTCCAAAGATTCAACACCCGGCCAAGAAGAACAACAGGACAAAGAAGAGCAAACTGGGGGCCCAAAACCGGAAGCCGAGGCTTCCGATCCTCCAAGCGAGCCAACTTCAATCGTTACTCCAGGGAAATCATCTAAATAGGTTAGTAATCCCATTGTTTCTGTTACTCCCTTGCAGTCGACAAAGGGAATACCAGATGCAGGTTGGATTTTTGGTGAAGAATTAACACCCATATCAGTGGAAGAGCTACCTCCAAATGAATTCTTCTTCGATAAGAGGAGAAAGGTTGTCGTGAGACAAGAACTTTACCAAGAGGCGGGTACTGTATCCAAGAAATTTAAAATTATAACCGATGGAAGAACCATGAAAAAAGAAGAATTTGCAACGCAAATAACAAGAACATTGGGTGCTTTCGCTACGGCAAACCAATATTCAGTTGGGACCCTAAAATATCACCTGAAGTGAAAAAATTGTCTAATCAAGACATTAGAGGTTAAACTAGCTACAACAGAGGCTGCTACCAAAGATTGGGCGAATGCAACTTTGGAGCAAGCTAGAATAGATGATCAAAATGAAATCGAGCGGCTCAAAGCTGATCTCGAACAATCATAGCTGATGGTTCAAACAAGTCAGATACAGATAGCCTAGCAAGGAGAATTGATAGAGTAGCTTCGGGCCAAATTAGAGTTAGCTGAAATCCAGGTAATCGATATCGGGATATTTCAATCCCAAGCAATAGAAATCAGAAAAAGGTTATCGATGGCGCAGCAAGGTCTGCTTGTTAAAGTGGAAACGATTCAAAGTAGTTGCCAACTCATTGACCAGATATTGGAGAACCTCTCTCTCAGAGAAAGGGAAGTCGAAGCGGCTCAGGTTGCATTCCAGGAGGCTATTATAGCCATGACAAGAAAGGAAATAAGCAGTACTTCCAGTTTTCCCATCTCAGAGTAGACCAGGGGAAATATCTTGTTGAAAGAATGGGAGCAAAATATATCTGAAGGCAAACAACAAGCTAAGGAGATAAGAAAATCTTGTGAAGAAACTTTCGGTTTGTTAAATGGGATGTGGTTGAGTTCTGATGGTGAAAGTAGCATTGAGATACTGGGTCAGATCGATACAACCAAATATCTGCTAAATATCAAGGAAAATGAAGAAAGAGAATTAGCCGAAATATCACAAATAACCCAGACAGACATAGTTCAAATAGATAAATGACTAATTAAACCAAGTATATTATTATGTTCTATCAGCACCAAAGACCACTAGGTGGAAGAAAAGTTGCCACGATTGGTGAAAGATTGTTACATTTTTTAGGCCAATAACCAAGCAGAACCTCCTAAGTTGATATCACAGTTGGTGGAGAAGTGCGTTATTTGCACGGAGCATGCGAAGAGACAGGTTTTCGGTACCAAATGAGGACAGAGATAAAGAAACGAAACGTTTTAACTCCTTTGATTGTAACCGAAAACCTCTGGAACGATTTAGATTCCAGCATATAAGAATCTGTATAAATATACATTTTGTAGAAAGAAAAAAGGGTTGGACCTTTTTGGTCGATTTTAATAGAGGTTATCTTCTTTTGGAGAATTAATACAAAGCAATCCGGAGAATCCTGATTCCGTCAAGACTGTGTTATGAGTTTGTTCTCTTTGTTATTCGTATTCAATTTTATTTCACTTATATACATCTGATGAATGTTTCACTGCAATTTAGTAAAACTTCTACTGTGGTGGTTAAATTTTATTCATCTATATCGTTTACAGTTTTTCCTTTGTATCGGCTAACAGCAGATACAAGACCTGTGAACCATTAAGTTGTCATATTTTATTCTTCGTCAGATTCCTTCTTAGTCTATTTTCTTCCTCTGTTTAAGGAGCGAGATTCTCCCTTGATAGGAGCCTTACTTTATAAACAACTAAATGTTTTTCTCATATTTCACATACTATTTATTTCAAATATAACGCAGTTACAAAAAAAGGCCTTTGGTTTGCATTTTGTCCTTAACATTAATTTCGGAGTTCTCTTTATAAGATCAAATTGATACAACATAAAAACTCTCGGATTTCTTTTAAATTTTTGTTGTTCCTCTATGACTGTCCCCGTTATAAGACAACCTAATATCGAACCCAATTTATCGGATCAAACCCATATCGCTTTAAATATCTTTGATACTATACTTAAAACAGCCACCACCTGGGTAGAACTTGAACATTCATGGGTTGCAATCGAACAGGATATAAACATCTAGGAACAGTTGGAAGTCAGGCAGCGACAACCTAGAAATCAACCCTAGCTTCCTTTTCCCTCCCTTACTCTCCTCCCTTTTCACACCTTACTAACTTTTGGATGCCTAGACACTGTACTTTTTAAAGCCTTAAGTACAGACTCTGGAACAATAGGTGTCATCATTCATTCCATGAGTCGAACTAAGCCAATGAGCACTTGACATAACCATCGGTTGAAATCGAAGCGCCTCATTCTCCCTGGGTCCACATCTTACATGACCCACATACTAAGGGGAGAGATGATATATGATTGTTTGAGGGGAAAATTGAGCAAAAGATGACTCCAAACCTTCTCCTATAACATCGAAAAAATCTTGTGAGGAGTGTTGGAGGATTAAGATAGAATCCAAGGATGAGTGATGCATCTTCCCCTGGAGATTAACAGGTAATTTTAGAGAAGATTTAGGTGATGGAATTTCTCGAATCAGCTCAATGTTTCCTATGCTTTGTATGGTTATGGGTTTTTAATTTTTTGTGATTTCCTCATGAGGATCCACAAACTCATTGTTCTCTGTATACTTTAGATTTTGTGTTGTTAAGATATATGCATTTAGATCAGAAATTTCAGATTGTACAAGATCAACGAACGATAGGCTAGTACTCACATTCAAATCCATATTAGATAGGAATGAATGAACTTAGAGCACTTTGAAGGAACTTTCAGAGGAGTTTTTGGGAACTTCTCCTTGGCTTTCAGAGGAGTTTGAAGGATTTTAAACTAACTCCTTCTTTTCTTTCGAAGAATTTTGAACTAACTTTCAGAGCATTTTAAACTAACTCCTTATTTTCTTTCAAAGCATTTTGAACCAACTTTCCCTTTTCATTTCAAAGAATTTAGAACTAACTTTCAGAAGAGTTTGAAAGAACTCCTTTGATATGAACCAGAGATTATCAAAGGAACTCCTCTGATATGAACCATATATCATCAAAATAACTCCTCTGATATGAACTAAATATCATCAAAAGAATTGTTCTGGTGTGAATCAAACATGTTCCTATCATCTTCACTGGTATGTAGGAAGACAAATAGAAACATTTCTAAGCATCCTTTTACCGGCAAGAGACAACAAGATATTGAGTTCAAAATTCCATAACTTTCTCGTGCGATGTTTGATTGAGGTGTCATTTTTCAATGCTAAGAGCAAAAGGAGTGGCTTATAGTGAGAGACCTTACAAATGAATCCAAGTCTTTGAGTAGATTGATGGTTAATGAAGGTCATGGTTAATGAGGCTTTCTTGATGGGAAACCCTTGGCAGTCATTCTGGCACTTTTGGGCCTTAGATTTATATTTCATCAGTGGTGTTGAAATTGTAATCGCGTAAATCATATAGTTGACTCATTTTGGGGATAAAAAATTCACATGGAAGAACATCGAAAAATCGCGCTCAAAGGCGTTTTTTAATGAAATATAGGTCCCATTCTTATTGTTGCTTCACCCGAATCTAGTTTCGGCAGTTCTTGTGTCATCTATGTTGTGTAGGATTTTAGTTTATCCATTGAAGCTAATGTAATGTGTCAGTAGCACATAAATATAAATATGTGAAAACAACCAACTGGATTTCAAAGCATTTAGCACTGTTTAGGAGTTGGGATGACCAATTTTCTTCTAAGATTATTTTCAGAGCTAGCGAAATACCTATGATGTAGTTAACCCATATGATGATATAATACACTTTCATGATCATGGTTAGTCATAGAATCAAAAAGCGCAAAACGTGCATGCTAGTATGATATGCGTAATGAAAAATGTTGATGACAAAAATAGACTCAATCACAACTGCAACATGATGTGGATTAAGCAAGGTAAGTAATCAGTCATCAATTATCTAGTCGGGCATGGAAATATTGATCATTAGAAATTATGGGATCTTGAACGATAGGAGCAACGAGATGCAACTGATTTGGATGAGAATAAAAGAGGTTTCAAGATGAAAGAGTTTAGCTAACAGGGTTGATGTCATCGGGAGAAATAATATCATTTTTTATATGTTGAGTATCAATGAGGGGATGACATCCTTCTACTGGCACATCGACAGTAGAAGAGGGAAACTCTTTGATAAGTAGTGTGTCAGAGAGGGAGAGACGAACCTCGTCGATACGTGATGTATCAACAATGATGGGAGTAAGAATGTCGATGAAAGGATTTGTTCCATCGGAAGTGTTGTTTGGAACTCCTCCAATCAGAGCAGAAAGTAAGCAAGGAAAAACTTTCAAGTGAATCATTGTGAATAATATATACAAATGGTAAAGTAAAAAGAGTGGGAAGAGAGGTTTGAGCTTTTCCATTTGCATGCGAGAGTATGAGAGGCTTTTCAGTTTAAAATTTTAGCAAAGGGGACCCCAATTTCTTCTCTTAGGGAAAATATAAGAGAAAAAATTAGGGAGGGTGTTCTACGGGAACAAGTTCCTTATCATACATAGGGTAGTTTAGGACTCCCCCATGAAACATTTCAGAATGATACCATACCGAATTATCTCCCTACATCAAGACTACTCCAATATCATACCCACTTGCATCTATCTCCAATTCAAAAGGATTTTGGAAGTTAGGAAATGCAAGAACTATTGCTTGACTTATCTTCCATTTCATCTCATCGAAATATTTTTTTGTATTCTTCCCCACTAGAAACTCTTACCATTGGTACTTATGGAATGGATTTGTGTAGCTACCACTAAAAAGGATGCTATGAAATTCCATAGGTACTAGACTACCTTAACAAATATCCTCACTTTAGTGACATTAGTAGGAACCGACCACTTGAGGATGGCCTCCATATTCATGGGATCTATCTTGAGTTTCTCTCCACTAACCACGTACCTCAAATACACCAATGACTAGTGGGAAAAATCACATTTATTAAAGTTAGCTAGTAGTTGATTATTTTTTAGAGTCTCTAATAACTACATGAGATGTGAGATGTGCTCTTCCTAGGTAGAGCTATAAACCAATATTTCATCCAAATGCACTATTACAAATTAATCTAAATAGGGTTGTAATACATCATTCATCAATCACATAAATGTATCTGGTGCATTATGTAAATTGAAAGGCATGACCAACCTTTCATGCAGACCTTGATTTTTCTTGAGCATCATCTTCAACATTATAAATCTTTGCATGGTCCACTTTATTGAGTGTCTATATAATTCTTGACACTATTATTAATTTCTATTGATGCATGGTATTGTTCATTGTCTTTTCCTCATTATTTCCTAATATTGACATTCTCTAAATATATCTTTGGATCATTGGTTTTCATGATTGCAATATGTTCCTAACACAGTAGAGTAACAAGTCCTAAATCTATTGGTAATATTTCACATGTAGTCTCTGCAATGTTCGTGATTTGACGATGATTCTATCATCCATGATCTAGAACTATAATGTGTTAAAATTGATCTATAAAAACATTGAACTAGAGGAACTAAAATTCACATATGAGCATGTTTTAATTTGATATAGTTATGTTCTTTTGAACAAACTTGATTCCTCATTTTGTTGTTCCTAAAATCAGAGTTATCACTTTTGTACTTAACTTTTGGCACATGATCTCATTGATATGAATGGTATCTTGACAATAATTAAGTCTATTAATCTTCAACACTTGGTGATGATCTAATAGACATGGTGAAATGGATGACACAATCTTTTAAGTTTTATACTTACATCTCATGCTTTCGATTCAAGTCTTGTGTTTCCATTTTATCTTAGTCTTATTGGATATATGTTTCATATGGGAATGATAACATTTCTAGTGTTTACATGTTTCCATGGTTGATGTTACTTTGGGATATTGACTTTGAGAAAGTTCCATTTTCTTTCTATTAGTTTCCATCATAATCACACTTCATAAAAAGCACACTTATCTAAAGTGAATTAATATTTAAATCTTGTTTGGTATAAGGGTTTGATAATATGCTTGCATGCTTCAATTTATCCTTATCCTTGAGAGAGAGTGGTTTTAAATTGCTAGTTTTAGTCAAGTAAGGTTGGAATAACTCCTCTTCTTATACAATGACCTAGCTTGATCAAACTTGTAGTCTTTCTCCCTTTGACTAGGATTTCCTTTCCTTATTCTAAAGAGTGGGGCAAGGCCATTGAGGTGATAGTGGGTGTCTTGATTGAGAGTTACCTCTAGGCTCTCCTATTGGGGTTAGGTATTTTTCCTCTAGGAGAGATTTTGAGTGGTAACAGGACCAATCTTACATAGCTACAACTTTCTTGGGATCAACTTGTACTCCTTCCTAGCTTACAATGTGACCCAAGTATTCAACCTATGAATCCCCAAAAACACATTTGGAGAATTTTAGAAATAACTAGTGGTATTATAGGAGTTGGGAATATATATCAATATGCTTGATTTGGAAGCCCCATGTTTTGTTGTAGAAAAAAATATCATCAAAGAAGACGAGCACAAAATTGTGAAGGAATGGTCACTAAAAACTAGTTATGACCTTCATGTGTATGAAAAGTGGTCTTAGGGATGTCTACCTCTTTCATCTTGGTCTAGTAGTAGTTGGAACAAAGGTTAATTTTAGTGAAAAACTTCGCTCCATGAAGTTCATCTAAGAGTTCATCAGTAACCAGGATATGAAATTTATCCTTGATTGTCAACTTATGGAGAGCCCAAAAATCATGATACATGCACCAAGTACCTTCCTTCTTCAATGCCATGACCAGCAGTGATGAGTAAGGGATAATAATGGGACATATGAATCTTTCTTCCAAAAATTCCTTTATGATCTTTTCAATTTCATTTTTCTATGAAAAAGTGTGTCTATAAGGACACATATTGGATGGTTGACTTCCTAAAATGAGGGGAATAACATGGTAATTCTCCCTATGTGAAGGTGGTAAATAGTGTGGCATTTAAAAGACCTATTGATGCTTAGAGAGAATAAGTTGCAAGTCAGTGTGAATCTCTAGTGGTGTGGTGTTGAATACCTATATGGAATTAAATTGTGTAATAACACCCAATTGTCCTTTATTCAACAAATTTTCCATATTATGAGAGGTTATACTTTCAGGGGAACCCAATGTAAGCCCCTTAAGGGCATGTTTCTGCCATTCTTGCATGAAGCTCATGTACAATTCTTTGAAACCCATGGTGACCGATCCCAAAGTGCATAACCATTTTTCCCCAAGAACTATATCAAAACCAATCGTTTCAATGGAAAACATGTAAGTTTTGACATGATACTCACCAATTTGTAGTTTCACAATTTTACATATTTCCCCACATTTCATTGTTCCACCATTGGTGATCATAATTTAAAAATTAGATATGGGACATATAGAACAATGGGTGTCATGTGCCACTCTCCTATGGATAAAATTATGGGTTCTTCTAATGCTAATAAACAAAATCACGTTGTGGTGCTTGATGTAGCCAATTAATTTCAATATTTTTGGTGTCAAGAAACTTGATAGGGCATGGAGAGAAATTTGAGGTTACTCGAATGGATATTACATGGGGGCTTCATCTTCCATGGGTGGGGTGAAGTCTTCCAAATTTAATTTAGGAGTATCTTTAACAGGAATGTCCTCTAAGTAGTCATGTAGAGATACATCCATTTGAAATAATTTATGTTTTTTTATATTGTGCCCTTTGAAATATCATTCATCACAATTATAGGAAAGATGGAGGAATTG